>CM065923.1:6371652-6396652 GCA_033439105.1 Magallana nippona
CTGAGCAGGTAAAACATAAAATTCCAACAACATGTAGAAAATTTATGACTTCATGCAAAATATTACAAATATAACAAAAAATTGATATATCACTGTGCAGGACAATGCCTTACGCTGTATGTTTGGAATGTTTGGAATTCCTGCATATATACAATAGACAGTATAAATAGTAGACAGAACTAGAGCAGTCTATGTCATAGCTACTGATGTTTTAGCACACTACTCGATATAACAACACTGGTGAGGTACTCACTTGGTCTTATAGGAGGGGCAAACTCTGAAAACATCAGGGAGTGAAGTCAAATACAAGCAGCTAATGATACATGCTTACTGCTATTGAAACATCTCTGTTATATATAATACATTATGAAATTTGCTGCCATTTTTATTTTTGGCCAGTTGCTATATTAGTTTCTTATCATACCATTTCTTACCCCCACACATTATTTTTACTGAATAATCACAATGTATATGTCTTTTAATAGCCAGTTGTAACATTAGTTTTTTATACCGTTTCTAACCCGGGCCCACTCTTTGCTGTTCCTGAATAATCACACTGTAATCATTCTATCAATTATCAGATAATCCTTTATTGAAGTTGAAATATTCTGTGAACTTGATTAATTTTGGAGAACTTGAAAAATTTTGCCATTCAGGGTAAATTAAACATATTATTTTTTTTTATCTAAGCAATAGGAATCACAAGATACAATGAAGTCATTTCTAGCTGCAAATGGAAACTTCATAACCACAAAAACCATCAGACCATAACCAAGCCTTACACATCCAATTAGCAAACTGTTTACCAACATTACAGCCTAGGCAACCATTACAGCTTGACCTTTCACCTACTTACTTTGCCCTTTGACCTGCTGAGGTGGATGCTGCACTTTTTGCTTGCTGGGATCCCCCTTTGTGTCTGAAATATAGGAATAAGATGAAGGATTTATTGATTTGTGTATACATGTAAATGTTTACAAATCTAATCTTGATTCACATGCATTAAATGTCTAGGCATAAAAATGCAATCAGTACACTTATTTACCATACATATAACATACATGCATATAAAACAGGATAGTTCAAGAAAAATGTAGGACAAAAACCATTAATTATCACCCTAAAGTTCGTTATGTAAATCAACTCCCACAAAGATCAGAATTATTCCATACAGTCACGTACATGTGTAGTGATTACAACTCTTAACAGGATGGAGTTAACAGTTTGATATCATTAACAAATGATATTAATGAATTTATTATCTTTTATTAAATAGTTTTCTTTATTTGTCTAAGTCATATTCAAGTAGATAAAAAGTTGCTCAATTTTCTAAAAATTTGATGAGTTAGAAAAGGGGGGTTGTGTATAACTTGTATAATTAACACTAGTATACCTGTCTGGATAAAGTCGACTATGAAGCATCAAGTTGTGACTTGTTGAGAATTGTAAAAATGAGCTAAAAGATAAAAGAAAATCTTATCAGTTCCATTTTTTTTGTTATCAGTTCCAATAAAAAACTAGTATATCATTACAAACAATTTAAACTAACCATGAGAACATATTGAATCAAGAGTACATTCTGTCTAAACAGCACTGAATTATATTGTATTTAAAGTTGATTTCAAAGGAATACATGATTGAACACAATGAAAAATGGAAGATTCTGGATGCATTGGCATAAAGAACACTGCAGACAGATAACATCAAGCTGAGTAAACAAAGAAAACACCCACGAGTAGAGGTCCCAGGAGTCTGGGGTGGGGAAGATCCTGACCCAGCCCCCCTTCCTCTGATCCTCCTCCTTTAGTCTCCTCAGGATCTTGATCTCCTCGCTGTTGAGGCCCGCCATGCCCCGGGGCTGAGGATTCCCAGGCCGACTCCCCGAGGAGCTGCCCGCTGACTGGGGCCTCTGTTTCTACATGGAGAAAATTGAAATCTGAATATTAAGCATTCTTATATATATTTCAAGGATTTTTTTCCCCATCAAATATACATAACACAACAACAAAATTAAAAAAACACACACACCAGCACTGTGCAGTCAAACATAAAATATTCCAGCCAATCACCTTCGAATTAAACTTCAACCTGATTTTGATCTCTTTGTGGATTTAAAACTATATTTTACAGGTAGAAAATATTCCAGTCTACTGGTTTTCATTTTTAAGAAAAGTAATAATATTTTTAAAATACAGTTTATCTATAGTATAAAGAAAATCAAAATCTTTTCATTGATGATCAAGAGAAGTCTTGTGATCTTCCAAGCCACAAGATGCAAAAAAATAAAACCAAAGCTTCATTCTGCACAAATATTCCATTCGGCACAGACCCCAAACATCATCATTTTCCTCACTGCTGTTATCAAAATCAAGAAAACTTTTGATGTTTCATAATTAATAAAAATGTTCACTTTCTGGAGTAAATCATGGCTTGAAAAAAAATAGAAATGTTTTTATTTATATAAAAAAATAATAATGCCTAAATTGAAAGATAATTGTCAGTTTTGTGTATTAACACTTCCCCAATATTATCCAAATTTTATGATAACCGTATTTTGTTCTAATGCCTTTTTCTTAAATGGTTTTATTCTTACGTTTTAGTCTATTGTTGTCAGGTATTATTTTCATTCTTAAGCTGCGCTGAACTTTATATATAATGATTTATATAGATACATCCTAAAACTCTCCCATTTGTCTGCCCATATTACACATCATTTAAAATAAGCACCAATATCATTCTTAATAAAGTAAAGGCAATACATTTCTCACTTAACTTGGCAATTGTATGGGGCATTAGTTTGCACACAATAATGTCAGGAACAAAATAATGAAGAAAATTCAATATCTTTTTATTTTGAAAAAAAAATTGGAATCTTATCACCTCAAACTAATTAACTACCAAAACACAGGAAAAAAAAAATTAAACTCTATCACAACTAAAGGTTGTCCTGATTAAATATCAGTTTAAAATACCAAACAAAGCCAAAGAGCTTCCCAAATCTTTTATAGAGCTCGGTTAGTAAGATGGTATGATGTTAGCAATGAGGCATGGAACTTACCAAAGACGATGCAGAGGAGGGTCTATATCGAGCCGACTGGAAATATACAGTGCGATGAAAATGAAAGTGAAAGTAATAAGGTGCAATCTCTGTCAATCTTACTAAAATCTGAATGTATGGTCTGTCAGTAAATACAATGTACTATGATTCTAAAGATTATAATTCTCATGAGTTTCTTAAGGGCACAGAAAGTGTAAGATTGTCATATATTTACTGGTATATATGGTGGTAAGTCAATAATTAGTCCTTTATTGATCCAATCATGCCATACAAAATTTCAAAGATACCAATCCCAGTAAATCCTATAAAGGCCCAACACATGCAACAGAAATCTATCCATATATACTTTTTTATGCTTACCCCCTTGCCATTCAATTATTTTCATCTGTGCTCTCAGAAAACATTGAGAGTTAAGTCATGCAATATACACGTAAATATATTATCAGATGAAAAAACTACAAGTCACTATGTCATATGTAATTTATGAAATTGATTATTTCATGCAATAAGTATCAGTCTTAACAATTACAGAAATATTAGATAACACATGTACCTACTACTTAGTGAGAAATTCTACCAATCAAGAAAGACAAATACAAAGAGTCATAATTAAAGCCCTCAGCCAAATCAGTGGGCAAGCTAGGATATATCTACATGCAGATAAGCCATAAAAAAGAGAATTAAGGCTCCACAACCCATACAAGACAGGAAGTGGACAGCAGTTATACAACACTGCCACTAAGTCCCAGATCTAGGACTGAGTCACTGAGCTATGTGTTAACTATCTACCACCAGAAGCAGGGAGACAGACCCTGAGGACCACCAAAGTTAATATATTAAATGCCAGAATACCATGTCAAGGATTGAGACGTCGTCGGAATTCAGGCGTTTGTCTGCCTCAATTTTCCATCTACGTCTGTCCTATGGGCATTATAAGAAATACGCAATAATACGCAATTTAATACTAGTTACGATCTTGTTTTATTTACAATCTAACATACAATGTACATTTTTTTTTTTTTTTGGGGGGGGGGGGGGGGGGGGGTTAGAGAGAGGATGAGGGGGAGTAAAGTTATTTTAGTTAAACATGGAAAATACTGTCCAATGTTATCCTTCAGGGAAATGTACCAACGATTCACCATTAAAGATAAATACTTTCACATTAGAATTTTTAATTCATTTTGTAAAAAATAAAACATTCAGTTAATGCAGTGTAATATTTCATTTTAGTGCATTCTTTGTTTCTATTCTGCCTTGACTATGAATAAACAAATATTACTCATGTGTGAAATTCATTATTAAAAATTTCCAGAATTCCTCTTAGTTTGCACATTTAATGGGTCCTTTGGGTAGACATGTATAAAGGATTTTTGGGAAGAAATCTCTGATCAAAGGGGATTAACAGGTATTGATAGGCATGAGCTGGATTGGTTTTTTGTTAAAAAATAAAATTAATTAATATATGAATAATGCTACAAACTGTTAAGAGTGACCTATGATTATACCCATCTAAAAATCAGAGAGAAGAGAAAATAATGGGATAAAAGGAAAAAAATTACAGATACCAAAGTCTCTGTTACACCAATTTTCTTGAGTACAAATAAAATCTCACCGAAATCTTTTCAAGTACCGTCCGCTCTTTCTAATTAATACAATTAAGTCATAATTTGAATAAAATATAAAACTGTATTATTTGTATTCATTTTAATTAAGTTCAGTTATAAGTTGCCTATAATAAGTACATTAATAGGTATCTTAATTCATAAGTACAAGTATACTGTCTATATATAAGATGCTTCTTATTAGTGTATATGCTTTTGCATAATTATGCCAACATGCTCAAAACCCTACATAATCATTAAAATAATACAACTTTGCTCTCTGATTTAAATTTTCTTCTAATTTAACAAATAACTTATAAAAAGACACAGAAAAGTAAGACAAATTGAGATCACAAGAAAGTTTATACAGATAATGAGATGTAATTTCTATGCGATACTAAGGTTGACTAATCCAAGACACCGATGTTAATTAAGTGATGAGACAGTGATGACAGATTGTGTGTAGGTGCCTAACAGGCCGGCTGAGAATGGTGAATTGTGGGTGTGTTTGACCGTAAGGATTGGCTCCGCCCCTTACCTTGGCTCGCGCCGCTATTTTGGCAGTGACTTCTTGATTACGGCGACTTTGCTGTAGGGTTCTCATCATTGGATCATGACACACAACTCCTGAAATTCAGAGAATGCATCCATTCAATATTGTATCAATCCAATATGCTCTTTATTAGGGACATTTTCTGAGTAACTACAATTTTGTTTAATCTTACACAGTAATCACAACAATACTTACCTGAAAGACTGAACAAATCACACATCATGTTGGTTTTGATCTTCATATCCAAAGGGGAGTCACTGTAAATAAAACATCTTACTTTATCTCTAGTTAATATATTGCATGGAATGTAAAAGTTCTCTCCCTTGTCCTTGATACTCTCATTCTGGACACTCACCATGCAAGGGAGGGGGATAAGTTGACCTCTAGCACCCAAGGTTTTAGGTTGTCATCGACTAGAATGTCAAAACCATACAACTCTGAAAAAAATAAATAAAAAGAAAATCATATATTTACAAATGTTTTAATTTACAAATAATAACAAAATTAGGTTTGTGTAAAAAAAACTATTACACTCATATAATGATAAGATTTGAAAACAAAATTATAATCCTGTAAAGTATTTCAGAGTTCTTTCTTCAGATCAAATATTTATCATAATCACCACATCTAAGCATATACAACAGAAGCAATTTTACCAATACTTGATCATGCATGCTCTTAAAGTTAATGTAACAATGTTTCATACAATATATTAGCTTTGATTTGCTTGATTTAGTCAAATTGATTTGAAGAAAAAAACGCATTGATTATCATAGTACATGTATTAATTAATGAAGTCTTCATATACATGTAGATAAAAAAAGGATTTTTGATACATAATAAAACCTACCAAAACAGTTTCCTCTAAAAGGCATAAACATTTTGCAGGCAGTGGCTACAGGGACCTCCACCGACACAATGGTTTTAATGACCACATCCTCAATCCTCATCATCAGAGCTGTAAAAGGCCAACAATCAGCTTATTCTTGTGTATAAGGTAGGAAGGTTTTCTGATATACATGAGATACCCAACTGAGATACCCTCAGTCAGATTAAAACATCTTTATCTCAAAAATGTCAAAAGAACTGTGTATATTTAAATTAAAAATGTGTAGCAAATCATTGGGTTTTTTTTTCAGTTTTCATTATACAACATAATTAAATATGAGTGTGCAAAGAGGTGATGTACCTTAAATAAATTACCACAACCATTGCTATTACTGAATCAGATCAAATTGTTACTTTTTAAATACTGATGTCTAAGATTATTTTTCTACATCGTTTTTTATGGTTATTTCCTATTCCTGACAATTTGACAAGAATAAATTTTTTAAATTTTAAAAAACCCATAGAGAATTACTATAAGAATTTAAGGTTAAAAATTCCTCAATTAATAGTATGTTGGTCTGTGTATGAATCTACAGCCATTGTGGTCTGTTCAATGTCTGACCTGCAGTGTCTTTGCCCCGCGATCTCAGGTAGCGAAGAAACGCACCAAGTGACCATTTATTTCCGTAATCCTCCACGTCAGGATCATCATTCCTGCAAGAGAAAAAGTCCACAATGAATGGTTGCATCAACAATGGTGATGACTAGAAAAAAAATTTTCAAGGATAATGAATTGTGGAGATTTTTCAATATAAACAGGTGGTAATAAAAAGACGGTATGGTTGTCACTGACTTTCTCACTTCCAACATGTGATGTGTGCGTGCATGCTACATGATTCTTCATCAACCACTGGGTAGTCTTACATCACAGCCATTACATCACAACCTGGCAGTTTAATTTTTTCAATGGCATTAATGCAACTTCCTCGAAGTAAACTAGCTTAGTTCAGAGAAAAAATTCTACCAGAATCAAATTTATGGAATGATTGGAAAATAAGCAGGCAGATGCTGATTTGAATCTATGCAAGGACCCAGATAATTTGGCAGGGTCATGTCAACGTCACACTAATGACATTTTTCTATCTGACTGCACTGATCAGGAATGCTCTGCTGCTGTAACAAGAAAGGCAAGCTGCCATTATTTAGAGAAGAGCAGTCTTTATTGATCTGTGGTCTTGAACAAAGTGAGGCCTCTTCTCCTTTCTCCTCATGGAGTCCCTGATGACATAACTTGGTTGTAATTCATTACAATCACAGTGAATATGACAGCTTCTGCCCAACTCACACAAAAAGGGCTCTACTCTTTGACACACAATATTGACAGGACCGGTTCCTTACTTGTCTTTGGTACCTCAATATCTCCATGAGGAATTCCTCATAGGATTAGGGTCTAAATCATCTCAAATAATAGACCAACCATCAGAATTTGAGCTTCTATTTTAGAATCTATATAACACTCTAACTTGGATGATTTGTTCTCTGTTACATTTGATCAGACTCTGCTGATAATGGCAGAGGTATACATGCATATGCTGATTTATAGAATAGCTATACAAAGAGGTTTGTGATTTTTTTTTTCATGTTAGTTTTTTTTTTTGTTATTTAGTTTCTTTTTCCTCAAGTTAAAACTAGGTTCTCATTGAATGGCAAAATAAGTATAGTGCATAGGAAGCTTTACGGCACACAGTTATTTCTATGAGGTAAAGTTTCAGGGAGGTTTGTAATTAAGGCACAACTAAAAGACAGCAGGTGTGAGTTTCACAAAGGGATAATGACATAATTCTTTAATGAGAAAAAATGTATTGTAAAAGTCAGCATAATCTTTCAACAGCCTAGCTAAACAGGAATTAAGTAGAGTGAATAGGATTTCTTTACTTTATAAGATGCATCATCTATTGTAGCAAAAAACAGGAAACCTCATTTGAGAGATCCAACTACAAATTGCACACACCATGCAGTTTGTTCTTCTTTTCTTTGTCATCAATACTTGATCACAGAGTTCTTCTGCGTTCCCTACATGAGACTTACTTGACATAATCATCACTTTTCTTGTTGACACTGTAGTTTGTCAGGTGCATGCATTGGTTCCTGATGTGTCGGTTGCTCTTCTCATATTTCACTGTAGCGAACCTGTTTATCAAATCAACGACAGAGAATGTATCTGTTATTTCCAAGTTAGGCAGCAAATCATGGCACATAAAAGAAATCCTGGAACACTGTCAGCGCCCTAGGCCCATTACAAAGAAATATATGACTCTAAAAGTCAACTACCAGGTAATATAAAATCTATATGCCGGTACAAATTGACTTCATGTATCCATGTAATGTGGTATATTACAATGTACAATATTTTTTGTAACCTATGCTTACAAGTATTTTCTTCATTACAATAACTTAAGAATTATGTTTAAAACTGAATGAAATAGTAACTCTATCATTCTAATAGCTCAGTTATTAAAGAACTGTAACCTATTTGTCTGATGCTTCTGTTATGTGCATACCTTGTGAGACCCTCCTCAAACAGGTATATACACAGGGGGTCATAGGAAGTCACACAAACATATAGACGAATGTCAAACTTAAAACCTGAAACGGGAAAAAAATTAATCTAAGTCAGGTACCATGCAGTGTAGATAGTACATATATCTTGAGATTTGAATGACTATGTTTCGATCTAAACATTTTCTGTTCAAATCAATGTTTCAATCCCCGATGTTAAGTTTTAGTGTTTTGGTTTTTATTTCAGTTTTTAATACAGATAAAAAATATTTCACAGCTCCAGTAAGTTACATCATCCTTTACCTTTTTAAACTCTTGATCAGTTTAAATGTCATTGACTTTTCAGCTTATATGAGATCTACTCAAGATGTGGTGGTGTTGTATCTAAAGCCAGCTTCAATCTCACCATCAATCAGCAAAAATTGTGAATATTTATGATGTAAAAATAATGTTTTATAGATTGAAAGAATCTGGGACTTAGTTCAAACAAATATAATACATGTAAGAGACCTGCTACAGTAGGTGTCTTTTATACACACTTCCCATCCATGCAGCTGTGGTCCCTGACTGTTTAAAAAACAGCACTGCATGACGCCTTACCCACCCACCCCCCCCCCCCCCCCCCCCACCCCTTCCTTTCAATATTGCGCAAGTTGTCAACTAGCTGCAGTGCAGCATATAAAGTCACCCAATCATTCAGACAGTAGAACAGCCTGAAGAAAACATTAAATAACTTGCACTAGTTTAACTTACCATCTATTAGTAAAGGATTGGCTATATATTTACACACTATCAAGTTTTCATCTAATGGTACTTGATCGGGCTACAAGGAAATAATAATGTCAACAATTAAAAAAACATATTCTGTTCTATAAAACTGTTAAGAAATAAAAACTTTGAAAATATCCCATTGTCTCTCTATTTTTAGCCATCTTATTCAAATAACTGTAGATTCCTTATTTTACACGAGCACTTCACTCCATGATATAGTTTTTTTGTATCAAATCTCAAGAATATTAAATCGTGTTCACCAAACATTTATCATAATGACATTTAAAAAAATGTCCAAAAAATAATAGCAAGTTTTTATGATCTGCAAGGGTTGCTTCTTGTGATTTTATGCATATATCAATTCCTAAAATTTTATAATAGTACAACTTACATGGTTACAGAGGAACACCCCCCGGCCCCTGGACGAGGCCACAGGCTTAACAATCCACAGACCCTTCTCCCTCAGAAAGGCAGCTGTAAAAGATCATCATAACCATCATCATGTGGAATCAAATTTATTTCCTTAACCTATCATTCTTTTTTTCATTATTTTCTTGTAACAGAACCATCATTCATTTCTTCATCACGATTTATTCAAATCTATTTCCTTATATCCTATCCATATCAATTTTTTGGTGATCTTTAATGTTGTTGGGTATCAGTTTCATAATAATTCTTACAGTAACCTGAACTACTAGCTAGTTCAATTGAATGTTATAAATCCTGCTGTACTTTGAAATTATCTTACAAACAGGACACATGTACTTTTCCTATTAACCTAATCATGCAAAGTATTTGTGAATAAAAATTATCTTAGTTCCAATTCACATAATGAGTTGACAGTTCATATTACATTTGAATTTAAATTATTGAGTATGTTTGGAACCCGGAAGAATTGAAAGTTAATCCAAACGACAGAAGATGGGATATTCTCCTTACAATAATTTACAGCATTTAAAAGATAAATAAAGCGATTTCTCATCTCATAAAAAAGCTGCTTTCAAAAAAGTCTCTGATCAAAAAAAGGTTCATAAATAAATAATTTCCCAATCTGTTCACCCCAGTGACTGTATAAAATCATTTCACCTCTTAAAAGTAAAAAAAAATAAGATAGATAGATAAAAGAGCGGAGGATCTCATTGGAGGTTGATCTACAAATTGCTGCAGACAGAGACTGGTAAAATCTGTAGGGAATGTGACATAGATCTTTTCTAATCAGAAGATTCCAAGATCAATGTCTGACAAAACAACAAACTCTTAACCTGGTTTTTTTGCTCCAGGAAGAAGTTTTAATCCCTCCTGACAAATTGATTTGTGCAATTTTTTTTTTCTCTTTTTTTTTGTTAATACTTGGATGCATTTATAGGGGTAACTTCTAGAAATTACTGAAGTATTAATAGCTTTGATCCTTTCTTCTTCAGGATATACACTGTATAACACAGCCATCAAAGTATGACAATGAAAAACCAGTACAACATTATGATTCATGTAAATTTCAGACAGTTATAAAATATAAATCCTCTAAAGTGTAACCTGCTTCAATTATCTTACCACAAAAATCCTGGTATTCACTCGGTAAAATGTAGCTCTGAGGGATGAAGTCGAAATGTTTCACACCCTGAAGTTACATAATAAAAAGATATTACAGTAACATTGTCAGTAGATATAAATTCAATGTAAAAGCCATTTTAAAATTAAACACAGAGAATTTATATTAAACGCATATTAATAATCATTAAATGCATAAAAATAACCATTTTATCCATTAAATACTCCAAACAATCCTTACAGCAGTAGGTTAGGTATATTTACTTGTCTTTCAAACAAGCCATAAACTAATTAATTATTGATTTACTTCATCAAAAAATGAGATTTGATGTCAATAGAAAAACTATATTTGTCCTGAAGGAAGATTTTCATAAAAATATTTTTTCACGCGATGTGTTTAAATACAATTCCCCCACTTTCTTTAGTGGGTGCATGCGTATATCAGATGTTTCCCCCATTACTAATTAAAGCTCACTATTGATTGGTTGTACTTATCTAGACCGACAACCCAGTAAGTACCAGTGTGCATGCAAATATGTCTACCGTAGTCCAAGTCCTACAATTTCAGCATTCAGTAATTAAAAAGAAAAGTGCAAATCCTATGCCATCCAATCCTTCTCCCCAGTTCTTGCCTTAACTTTTTAAACCTCTGAGGTATGAACTAAAATCTTCTGATCGATCAATATATCTTCAAGTTTACACTCAGCGTCAAAATTGATTTCATCAAGTATGCATGTGCAATTACAAAAACTCATTAAAGCAATAAAATATTTCAAAGTTTCTGGAATTTTTCTCTGTATTTGCCTTTGTGAATGTCATAACATGTTAGGATGGATAACTAACTTTAATTTGTTGCATTCTTTGGATGTTTTTGAAGAGCCTGTCTTTCCTCGTGATTTCGTAGGATCGAGGAAAATGATTGACTTTCTGGAATTCTGTCAAACTGCGTAATGTGAAAGGTTTGAGATGGCCTCCAGTCCAGATGATGTTATAGTCAGAACTATTGGGATGAACCTGTAAATACATTGTGTGCAAAGTTCATTGATAAATAAAAGGTGCATGTACGTGACCAAGAGGAAATAGCCACACTGCATTGCGATACCAGAAAATATAATAATAATTCATTATCTAACTCTAAAATTATCCTCCCTTTCTGAAAGCAGAAAGTAGATTAATAACTATACGGATGCAGTCAATTATTTCATTATGTCATATAATGTTAAACATTTACTGTATGTTTTACAACAAGGTTATCTATTGTGATATTTTAAAGCTAAGCATTTTATGATTAGAAAGAGTTTTTTCATAGAGTCCTTGGGTGTATAATGCAAAACTCCATCTCCATAAAAAAAATTAAATCTTACAGTCGATTTAAAGTCAAACCTCATGAAATCCATGGTAGTTGAAGATGTTTCTGACTATCTTGCATTCTGAACTCCCAAATTTGTAGGTCATGTGGTATCTTTCTGTAAAGCCAACAACTTTGTGAATAAGAGGTGATCATTAATTCAAAATATGTCAAAAATCTTTTTACACTATTCTTCTAT
The DNA here is from genome assembly GCA_033439105.1 of Magallana nippona. Lineage (NCBI taxonomy): Eukaryota > Metazoa > Mollusca > Bivalvia > Ostreida > Ostreidae > Magallana > Magallana nippona. Next base: position 6,384,118 of record CM065923.1, read on the forward strand.
ATTTCTCTCTGTTTGATTAAGTTACAAGACGGCCTTGTATCTCTCCAATTAAATGCATGAGGATGTGAGCATAGTTTAAGTATTACTGGAAAGACTGAACAAGCCTACTAATGAAGAAAAACATCTTCATATTTGTATCAATGATTAATTACAGAAGAGTGATAATATTCTCTCATAAATACACTGGAAGTGTGCTGAAATTAACCCGCTACTTGACAAAGTAATGATTTTTTAAAATACTCTTATTCTGCGAAATAGGAAGCTGCCACCATCAACTTCACAAAAAATGGCCTGACATGCAATTTATATCAGTATCATGTGTCAATCAGGGGAGATGGAAAGATATAGCCTGAAAGCTTTTAGCAGAATGAGAGAGAAGCCAGTACATTTTACTCTGAGCACTTGTAAAATATTGTAACAAATAAATAACCAAGGAGGTCTTTGAACTGAATCTAACCTGGCCTTTTCAATAAACTGCTATACGATACTGGCTTTTTTTGCTGCTAAAAGCTGAAGAGAGGCATTATAAATTAACAACTGTATGCTCCCAGAAAATGTTAGAGCATGCCAATCATCATTGAGCCAAATCTATGTTACCTACCAAGTTGTATTCAAGAAAACTGTTTTGAGAAAGAATTAGTTTTATCTGCTTAACATGCATTATTGACTGGGCAATGCTGGGAGGAATATGTCAATATTTAGCAATTATTCTGTGTGTAATTAAGTGACATAAACAGCTTAGTTCATATTCTGTTCCTTTGCTCGGATTGATAGTTCATTAATATTATTTGTAGAAATGATAAATCTACACCAGGTGTTCTAGAGTGAACGTCAGCCTTATCAGATTTCTCATTAACATATCCCAATCCAGAAAATCCCCTCAGTATTTGACATCAGTGTCAATGTTTGTGTTAGGGATATTGTAGCTGACTAAGTAAGCCTTCGGTCCACACTTCATTGTGTGTGGAGGCTTCAAGGTCCCCTTAGAACAATGAGTCAAGAGTCTCCTAGTTTACACTATATACTTATCAGTGTGGGAGATAGGTTCGGGTAGGTGTTGGTGTATTGATTTCCTCAGAACTGTGCAATCTCTTTACCCAGTGGTCAGTGACTTTACCACTTCTTTGATAATAGAGATCTACATTGAATATCAAGTGCCAATAGTTTTAATGATAAATGAAACATGAACACTTAGCCTGGCAATCATAGAAAGACAAATGAACAGCTTGAAACATGACAAAAAGCTGGTAGTGCATTAAACTGCCTATAAGCTTACAGGGACTATGATTTTAGAACAAGCTATACATCAGTAACAATACACTTACCTCCCACTGTCTTTTTGGGGGCTTTTTTGGCCAAAATGGCTTCTGGACAAAAGAGAATTACCGGGGTTCTCCGAGCGTAGCCTGTCCATTGTATGTTCAACTTCTCGCTGTGTCTAAATTGAAGAGAGAAATTTTATAAACCTTTATTGTATAAAAATAACCTACAATTACATTCTCATATCTCTAGATTTTGATTATAGTGTCATTTCTATTTTTATTTCTGCTTTAAGTTTAATTTTGGAAACAAACATTTTTCACCAAAATCTTTAATAATGTACTAATAATGCAGAATTTCACTAGGTTATGTTCATGCATGATAAATAATGTGATACTTAAATTCAGTAATGAAAAAAAAAATCAAAAATATCATTTTAGAATTGATCATAGAAACCAACAGTGTCAGCACAGTAACTGTAAAACCAAGTGGTCACAAGGTAATGACACAAACGGTCAGAAATAAATCAACTAAGAACAGCACACGCAAAGTGGGGTGGAAACTATACAAATACCTAGATATCAGTGCTCTGTAACAGAAATAGAGTCATTTAGAGTGTTTTCAGCAGCTGATTATATTTTCATGTTACCCAGGTAATTCTCAGTAAAGGCACTGCTATTTGCTATATGAGTGTACATTACTTAGAATCTTTTAATTATTGTGACTTGCTGGCTATAGTTTGCATGTAAATTACTTTGCAGATAGATAATGACATTAGAGCCACATGAATGCAGAGCTGGCCATGGTATTATGGTGTAAACCTAATGCTAATTTATGGAAATTTCAATACACTGAAAATGCAAATATTTGACAATTTATCTTGTTTTACAGTATCAAATTACAACTACACAAAGCGAAGATGTGATCAAATGAATGTTAATGTGTGATGTAAACAGTGAGGAGATGCTTACACCTGTCTACGCATCACCGGCTTTACAATAACTGAACATACCAGGCCAGGGAACATACACCACTAGATTCGACTCTACATGACCTCTTCATTTCACAGACAGTGCATGTTGAGTTTTACATATACCAGGTCGAGACAACAAACAATTTAAACAACATATTTGACGGCAAGGTAGTTTCAAAATAGCCGACATAATAGTTTTTATTTGTAAACCATCGTTTTGTACACATCATTAAAGAAAGCACTTTCTGTAATAACTGTACTGCAATATGTTAACAATCCTAACTATAAAAGCCAGTTGTGTGTGAAGTAGAACAACACTTAAGACACAGAGGGGTTTTTTCTTCATTCCTTTGTTTCCATGCCTGTCTAGATAGAAAGCAGTCTTACAGATCAATAGAAATCTACCAATGATTAAAGATTTCTACCGCTACACGTCTACAGTATCTACACTCACTCAATAACAGAGACCACACAGAGTACTATATATGTCTGCACTAGTGATTACCTTCCAGACGCCTTGGGGGACCTGCATATTAAAACATCTCTATCTTTATTTTGGAGATGGAACATGAATCTTCTGTCATGTTTTCTTGTTAAAAGACCCTCCTATCATAGATGAGGTTTTTGGTCAAGTGATCCCATCATTCAGTTGCCATGATTATATAGTGACAGAATGTTTGATATGAGATTACTGAGCATTCCTAAAATCAATTTTCGAGCACAGAGTTGGTTCTAGAATTACACTTGAAGTGTCACACGTGCAGCTAGTAATAAAGTAGCTGTTGTTTTCTTCAGACTTTTTGAAGAAATTTCCATATTCCTTTCTTTGGAGTAAATTAATACATTGGCAAGAATGTTATAAACTAATGTATACTTTAAACATTTATCAAATACTGTATGCAAATATATGTCATAACATATTTACTTTCATAATATCACTGTATGCTTGCATAAATATATTTTACTCTATCTCTAAAGTCTATCTTAAAAAAAAAAAACAAAAACAAAAATTGGAAGATTAAATTTCAGCACAGATATGATATGATGTTCAGTTTTCTTAGTAAAGACAAGGTTTTAAAAAAATGTCTCCAGTTTCAAGTACCTCTGCAGCTGCACCAAGGGGTTTGGTGGGTTGGGCTCTTATTTCCCATTGCTACAGGGCATATCATACAATTTAATCACTCAGTTTCCATGGACACACCATACATAATACTTCTCTTTAAGCACTGTGTATTAATATAGATCTAATCAAACCTAAAGTTCTCTAAACTGAACATGATGTTGATACCGAGATACTGAGATATTGAGATGCTTAGTCTAAACTCTGTACTCACTCTTCCTCATCGTCGCTCTCGTAATCGGAATCCCTGTCACTCCGGTCGTCTCCGTCACTTGGCTCCGAGGGCGTCATTGAACCACCATCAGAATCACCAGTCTTTGTAGCCATTTAATCACTCCACCTCTGTTTTACATCAAATTGTTTAATTACTTTTCCATGTTTATTGTGCTGTCATCCATATCACATTGCTGCAAAAATATTTTGTGTTTATCAGTTTTAATCATCATGAAAGGTAGTATGAAAATAAAACAACAAATAAACCATATTTTGTGCACCAGTAACCATGGTAATGTCATCAGACCATGGCAAATTTGTCCAAAAAAAAAAAAGAATTAGAAAGAGAGTTGGAAATAAAACAATTAGACATGAAACTTTTTGAACGATTTGTTATTTTATTATATACTTGGTATAAAATACAGAGTTTTTGCACCTCTGATATGAACAGAGGCAAGCACCTTTATCACACCCCTGTATCATCCCGCTTTATATTTATTTCACCCTTTATCACACCCTTTAATACATCTTTCCAGAACATCTTTGCACTTTTTATTGGAATTACCTCGGATCTTATTCTCTTTTTCTGTGCATATCTGAAGTAGAAACTATCACGCCACGATCTGAAAATTTTCAGAATAGATCACGTCATAATTCATTTGAACGTCGAAAATACACGGTTTGGAGATAATGTAATAGTACTTGTAAATTTTTTTCCACATGAAAATAAACACTAGCTTTTTAAAATTCAAATATATAATAAAAACAAATGCCCTCAGGCTGATATTGGAGCCTCGGGTTGATATGGGATGTGATACAGATTTTGCCATGTACATATATTATTCTCTATTAATGCATTTGTACATTAATACACACAATATCTTTTTTAAAACAAGAAAAGTATTAATTTTGTTACAAGTAACCAAAAAAATACTAGTTAAAAAGAACTTTAGCTGTCAATATATTAATAACAAATGAATTCAATAAAAATTGCTTTTGCGGCTATTACATTTCTTTACTGTTAACTGTATAATTTGATTTCCAACATCATAACTCTACAGTAATGCACAAACATGAATACATGTGTAATATACTTTTATAGTTTAAATAATCATATTAAGCAAGTATGTCAATAATCTTTAAAATTTGCAGTTCATTTACAAATTTGGGCTACATGGAAAGGGATATTATTAGTCTGTATAGCACAATGGTATAGAATCTGACTAAAAAAAACAAAACAGGGGTCCCGAGCTTAATAATCCTGGTCCCGTCAATAACTTTTCCTCTAGATCACCAATTACATTTGGTGTTGTTGGCCAGCCCCTGGAATTACAATTGAAAGTGCCTGCAAGGGGTATAAAACCTGGGTTGTGTTATCTTAAGGGTCTAAGAGGAATGAAGTTGTTACAGCTAAGGTATAAGCTGAGTATATGTGGACTGTAGATATTGGCCAGTTCAGTGGTAGAGCACCTGACTATTAATACAGGGATCCTGAGTTTGATTCCCAGTCCAGCCAACACATTACATTTGGTGTTGTTGGCCATTGCTGGAATTACAATTGAAAGTGCCTGCAAGGGGTATAAAACCTGGGTTGTGTTATCTTAAGGGTCTAAGAGGAATGAAGTTGTTACAGCTAAGGTATAAGCTGAGTATATGTGGACTGTAGATATTGGCCAGTTCGATTGAGTTTGATTCCCAGTCCAGCCAACACATTACATTTGGTGTTGTTGGCCAGCCCCTGGAATTACAATTGAAAGTGCCTGCAAAGGGTATAAAACCTGGGTTGTGTTATCTTAAGGGTCTAAGAGGAATGAAGTTGTTACAGCTAAGGTATAAGCTGAGTATATGTGGACTGTAGATATTGGCCAGTTCAGTGGTAGAGCACCTGACTATTAATACAGGGATCCTGAGTTTGATTCCCAGTCCAGCCACTAACTCCCCCCCCCCCCCCCCCCCCCCCCCCAAATTGGCATATACATTAATTTTATATATCACTATAAAAAGGTTTCTCTTATGCTTTATGCTTAATATTATATAAATAGGATGTTATTATTGGTCATGGAAATATGTTATATCCAAATGCAAGTGATGGGCTCTGACAAAAAATTGTAGCTTTTACAGCTAACCCCCATTGAGTGAAATGAATTTTAGATCAATTCTTATTTACAACAAATACAAAATTCAAAACTAATTTAATGGCTCAGACTCACATCAATTTTTTGTGTGATTCGAACAATTGATCAGAAAAAGGTTGTCTAAGAAGTATACATGTGCTAGTTTTCACATTAGGTTATCAAAAATCAGTTTTATCACACAAAAACTGTTGTTGATACTGATATAGTGTGTATAATGGGTTCAGTACTGCCATACTCCTACTGCACTAGCTAGTGGGTTAACTTTTAAGCACAGTTGGTAGAGCATTTGTTGTAAACCTAAAGGATTTTGGGTATAGCCTAGTTGAGGACATCCCCCAATAATTATTTTACAATACAATGTCTTATAATTTAAAATAATTATTCTAAAAATAAACAATACTATTGTATAGATAAAATTGTGTATATGTTCTTATACAAGAAGACTAACTGCACTACCTATATTTCACACGGTAATTTGTATGGCCCTTCAAATTAAGGAAATTCGAACGGAATGAAGTTTCATTGCATTCATAATCATTTCTTTTTTTATACCGTTCAATATCATTACATCGTAATCAATCATGTCAGTTTCATTAAAAGAATATTCAATCAAATGAATGATCTCTTCGAACCAGCATACAGAGGTGAGCACCTGCAGTTGTCATGACATCAATAAACTATCTGAACATAAGCATCGTAACTAAATCAACTTCCGGTAAAACAAAATAACGTGTGCTCTCTTAAAATCAGCAAAATATTCTTAAGTTTCAAATACCATGAACGATTCTTACATGAAATAATAAGTTATGCTCTAAATATATCAAACCGAAGACGCTAATAATTAAATAACAACGAATGTAAACAGAGTACAGCTGACCCAGTTCCGTGATGATTTGAACTGCCACTCATTGAAATTTCACTCTGATTTTATATTCGGGAATTCTCACACTTTAGCCATTCAATTATCTTAGCTTGTGATCAAAAAGTATCATTCTACTTACCTAAATTAGCTGCTTATTCCTAAATCCATATGTGTTGCAAGTTGAAACAGGCCAAGCAGGCGCGACGATTTTCGAATGGAATTGTGGGAAGGTAAAGTAATATTCAACACGGATAACACTTATTTTCCCGAAATAATGAGTTAGCTATTCGGGAGGGCAAGTAATACAAAGGGGATTCTTCTTTTATGACATTGTTTTTTGGTATTCCAAACTTCTAATCAACTTCATTCGACTTATACATAGTCGCAGAAACTGACGACAGTGAAAACTGATTGGATCGATTGGGGTGCTGATTTGCCGCCCCCGCCCCCCGGTATATTTGGTGTACGTTTAATTTGCTTTTAAAAGATTAAATTTTTATGATTAATTAACCATTCACTATCTGTTTTTCAGTGAAACCTGCTTTGTGTCAGTTGTCTTTATTTTTCTTCTAAATACATCAAAGTTTTGTTGTACCCTATTCAGAACACAGGTCCAGGGAAAATTCATTGAACTCGGAGGGATTCTTATTTCATCAAATAACTTTATCAATATATATTCAAAAATGCATCTTTTAGGCGGTGCAGCCTATCAATTAAAAATCAAAATTTTAAAGATATTAGTTATTTTTGACAAAAAATAATATACGCTCATGCTTAAAGTATGTCAATTTATCCCCCCCCCCCCCCTCATCTCCTTTATATTTAATTGGAAAAAAAGACTTATTCTTAAAGTGTTTTCTGATGTCATATTTCATAAGATTTTGAAGAATTTTTTACTGATTAAACAATGCAGATTCATTAATGTGCATTTTTGACAAAAGATCTATCTTTTCAGTGTACCGACAAATATAAAACCGGCTAGGAAATCAATTTAATAACTTGATTTATATTTTTCTTCAAATTTTTGACAACTGATTCTTAAGATATATTTCATTTCCTATTTTTCAAAAAAAATAAATTAAAAAAAATAATTAATAATAATTCAAAGACAGGACTTCAAAAATGAGATTTGTTGTGAAAAACTCATATCCCATTACAAATCGTGAAATTTCATCATACAATATATGTAATTTGTATTTGTAAGAATATTTACTCCAAGTGTTTTAATTGTGATAAAATATCAAATTAAACTTTAAAATAATATTCCTTGATCGTGTGTATAAAATCTATGTAACTGCAAGTTATAACCAAGAAGGTTTTGATCAATTGATATTAATTTCAGGAAAACTCTAATCGCTTTAAAATTGGTAAATTATATTAAGATCTAAAGACTGATTTTCACGGATATGAATCCAGATCTTTATTGATATTGATATACTCTATAAGCTATACACTTGATAAGAATTTCACTCATTCAATGTCTAGAAAATTGATATCTTTTTTTCACATCTCTCTCTCTCTCTCTCTCTCTCTCTCTCTCTCTCTCTCTCTCTCTCTCTCTCTCGTTTGTTTTTATCCAATGCATAATATTTTTAATATTACATATTCTGCATTTTGGCCTTTCGCCAAACACCACCACAAATGATATAGTCCAATAAAAAATCAGTCCTGAAAATGACGTAATGCTTGTAGTTCCCGAATTCTCAGAAACTTAAGCTCTAGTATGTATGAATAGCATAATTCAAACGACAGTCTTAATGTCGTTCTCGATTTATTCTTTTTAAAATATAAATATATATATATACTTCAAGCTGTTAAAATGTGTTGGCTAAACGCCAAGAAAATAAATAGGTCTACTATGCCATGTGCGATACTGGGCGAGTTTATTGCAAACCAATCAGAATTTGGTAGAGTCTATAATTGGCTGCTGCATCGGGAGACCAGCATATTTTAGAGTAGTTAAAACTGCTAAAATTTGAAATTATGTTCAAGTAGATTTGTAACTTTTTGGTTTTTGTAGCATAATTTTAGATATTCTATGCCAGTTTGCAGAAAGATTGTTTTTCAGAGTAAAAACCGGCATGTTGACCTAGATTCGCCGCGTCCTAACAACCCCACTATTTGGATTCGCCCGGTGATTGATAAACACTGACATTTCATTTACAACGGTAGTACGAGAAAAATATTAGTATTTCAACCGAAAGAAACTTAGTATTGACAAAACCGGTATCTGCTGTGACCAGTGTGATGATGCAGTACTGAAATATGGAGTGTTTATTGTGTGTTTGAGTGTTCATTCCGAGTTTGTTTAGTTTTCTTCTAATGCTGACTGGGGTCATATTTTGGCAATTCGCCAGTATAGGAGGTTTGACAGCAAAAAGCCTTTGGGACCCGGGCGCTGTAAATGACAACGGAGGGAGTCGACATGCTTAAGTACCTGACGCAGAAATTCAGATCTCAATCTCTAAACGAAATCCAATCCATTCAAAATAAGGTGAGTTTTATAATCTTCTTTGTTCCTCAGTCGGTCAAGTAGGTGCAAAATAAATACAGTCCATTAAAAAGTGTTTTTTTTTAAAATCCATTCTAAATGTCAGTCACTTGAAGATGTAGAGGGAGACATATAAAGCATATACTGCATCATTTACCTACTCGCTGTAATATTCTTCATTTTTTAAAATTTTAACTGTATAGAAAAAAAAATTCTGCAATGCTTCGACCGTTGGTCAGAATGCACTGACAGCGGCATGACGAACGAGACATTCACGAATTGTGTGAATACGATACTTATGCATAATGACAACATGCAAGTTATTCAAAGTAATTGTTAGCTTTTGGATTATAATTTCATATTTGTCTTACATTCAACGATCACGCAATAAAAAATTAATGTCAAGTATATTATATTTCAAGAAAATGGGAGGGTGGTGGTAACTTGGGTGTTAGCATAATGTTTATATTCTCTCCAAGTCTAAAGTTTTGGGTTTTTTGGGTTTTTTTTTTTTATAGATATTTGCAATATTGCATTATTTGTAACGGTGCATATGACAAATGAACGTGAGAATGCAGCCATAAAGCAGTCTTTGAATTTTTAATTGTAAGCAATAAATCAACGCTATATCTTCTGCAGGCTAGACTCACACATCACACATCTTGGGTCTGCTGTCATGAAATTTATTTTCCTTGTTCAATATCGTACATCATTTGCCAGCTATCATGGGCAAATAATTTCAAGTATTGATTGTTGGACAGGAATGTCGGGCTTTTGATTTTAATGAATCAGCAGATGACTGTCCCCCACCCCCTTTGTCTGCCATGACAATGTCACCCCGTGGTGCACGCCAGCTGCACCAGTTATAGTACTCACAAGCACAATCGGCCCGCCATTTGCACCTCTGGGGGTTTTGAATGTAATTACCATGAATACCCGGACAGACACGTGCCTGAAATGGTTTAATAGAAACGAACAGACACCATAGTATATATATCTCATTACATGTATATATGTCTGTAAATCATCTGGGTTTAGTATGCTTGTATATGTTTGATGTCGCATTTGACACACGTACCTTGGAAATATCTATAGGAGAACTAGCCTATATCAGTACTGACAAGCATTACACCGATCGCTGCCCATACATCAATCAGACGAAAACGTTTTCCTCTTGTGTACATGTATATTACCAAAAATTATTCACAACATTTCTTTTTGGAAGCTACGCTTTATAAACATTACGATAAATTTTCCTTTGTAAAGAAATAAAATATCATTGAGTATATATATATATATATATATATATATATATATATATATATATATATATATATATATATATATATATATAAACTTGCAATAGAAAGTGGTAGATATAATGCCACATTAAGGAATGAAAGATATTATAATATGCTTGTAAAACTGGTGTAATTGAAGATGAAATTCATTTTCTTTTTCAATGTAAAGCATATTCTCAACTATTAAACAACTATTTTAGCAATTACTAAAAGAAATATTGCCAATAACTTGGACAAAGAAATATACATTTTACATTTACGTTTCAATAGTGATATACATACATTTTAAAAATTACTGTTAAATTCATTAATGACTGCTTTGAACACAGATGTCAATTATTGTAAGGAAATGTTAAACTGATATATACATGTAATATACTGTACATGCAGTTATTGTACACATACAATGATGTTCTTATAAATTCATTGGGCCTTTGCCAATTATTGTAATTGTGTTAATAAAATATTTGTATATGTATATATATGCATGTATTTTAGAGAATGCATATACCAGAACACAATCCGTCGTCCCAACCCGTAATGCCTTTCACTCCATAATAAAATGTAGATCAAGATTAACCTGCATTATATAGTACCGGCATAAGAAATGACGATGTATATTAAAATTGATTTCGATGTAATGTATTGACTTGGGTAGAAATTTATAACCATGCACTTTATGACGTCATTATTTGCAGGGTGACGAGGACCATGATTCGGGGACCGAGTCTGACGAGGACATTCACGACCTGGAGGACATAGGTCAGAGCTCACTTATTTACTTATATCAATTGTTCATGAGCTGCAAGTCTTGGCTCGCCTCGAGAATGTATACGAGTATTTCATCAGCGCTAAAAATAGAATACAAATGAACTATATTTAAAAGCAAGCGCTTAATACCAAAGGATTTTTTTTTTAGAAATATATGTGAAAACAAATTATTATGCATGTATTCATAAACCTGTATTCGGAATGAATGTATTTATAATGCTCTCGTGTGCATCATTATTTTTAAAAAAAAGTCGGCTGACTATCTATAGCCAATGACATCGCTATTTTCACGAATAGAAAACTATCAGTTAATATTAGTTCTAGGACATGAAACATGATATAAGGGACCAAAGACTCCATAAGTTCTATGTCCTGAGTCATTGCGCTCCAGGGCCGGATTTATACCTAAATGACCATCCACTTTGGTTGTGGTGATTCGCTTTACTTGTGTTTATGCCATCAAGGTTTTATTCGATCGAGATAAGATTTAAATCACAATATTTGTTGCTATGTACATTTCCTGACAGAAGTTACCCTGCAAAATACCAATCTTTTTTTTAAAAAATGATTGTAATAAAAATAAATATGTGTGAACATAGACACACGGGCTGTCACACTGACCCTAGAGCGCAAGCGATGCGTGTAATTCTTGAGGGCCCGTGCAGCAATTCACCCCTGTAAATTAAAGAACAGAAGCATGCCTACAAGAAACGCAGACACGACTGATGCTTCAAGTCAAAACTGTCTGCTCATTGGCACACATTAAACTAACGATACATATACATACCTACGTATAAACTTAAACCAGTACCAACTTTTGAACTAAAATACAGTATTAATTGACATTGTGTGAGTTCTCCTAGGTTAATCATTTCCTGCTCTGTCGACATTTTGCAGATGTTTATTAAATACACACGATGACTGAAAATTATAAAAATGAAAACAAACCAAAAAAAAAGAAGAAAGGCTTGAAATTTCTGCCAATTTGTTTAATTTCAGATTTGGGCTGCAAGATATTTATAAATGTTAAATATTTTAAACGAAAAAGCAGTTGAAAATATGGATATTGATAAGTATGTTATGGAACATGCAAAAAAGATATACGGAATTTTCTAGCAGGGCTCTTGGTCTTTTAAAAATTGTGAGGAAAAAAATCAAATTTAACTCCACATTATACGTATCTTGTATTTTAATGTTATCAGTCACTGATCTATATTATGTTGCAAATCAGTCCTTAAGTATCGTGTCAATTTACTTCAAAGTGCATGCTAAAGCTAGTAATAGAGTTCATTTGTACTTACGTTTGCTTAATTAGATAAAAGAAATTCATGTCTATGTGAGCATTACAAATTGATTCTGATGGCTTGGAATTTTTTAAGCAATCAATTGTACCTGTATAATGTACGTTA
>CM065923.1:6397152-6433000 GCA_033439105.1 Magallana nippona
AATTTCATTTCCCTTACAGAATCGGTCAAAAGCGGCTCTTGTTGAAAAAAATAAAATGTCTAACGACACTCAAATCGGCCTTGTGCGCACAAAAATCCATTCTGATACAAACAGTAATTGGGATTTAGAGCTTCTTATATATTTCCACCGACCGAAATTGATATTACTACTTTTATTGCTTCTTCCTGAAGTGATTCTGCATGCAGACAACCTTGAGAGTTATTGTTTGCTATTCATAGTCATTTCAATCATATTTTCCTGATATTTCGAGATGTGACAACCGTAAATAAATGTATAAAACTCATTTCCTTATTACTTTTTGCAGAAATACAAATGTCTTGGCAAATTATTAGCGTTTAAATCACAAATAATCAGGCAGTCGATTTTATCAAATAAAAATTGTTAAGATTCACACTCCGAGCGCTTGTTCCGTTCATGTTTTATTTTGGGGGCTTCAGAGATGATGACAGTTTTGTTTCTTAATACATGGAATAATATCTAAAGATGAATATAAATTTTTCTTTAACTTACAAGAAATGGAACAACTGAAAATATAACATGAATTAACGTATCAAAGTCTGGATTTGGTGAAGTAACGAAGATAGCATATTGTAGAATTAAAGACTGAAAGTACATATATAATACAACTCAATAGAAATGAAGTGTTTACGTAGCACTGTGGATTTGACAGTGATGCCTTGTATTTGTGTTATATGTTACGTCATTGAATTTCATCTTTGTTTCAGATGATACTGGTTCTGTTTGTTGCCAGCATTGTTACTGTTCTTGCAATCAAACCTCAATGTCAAGGACGACAACTCACGAGATAAGTGAACACAGCTTGGACAGTATTAGTTGTACATCGGACTATGAGCGACAGAGCCTGGACTTTGAACGACACAGCTCGGAAGAAGAACTATCCACAATACACAAAGGAATAGCATCAGAGAAACGGAAGTGGTCACATGCGCATTCAGCAAGCTGCGACAGTACCGGAAGTGTAGATGAAGAAGTAAAAGAATTAATGCTTGAACCGCAACCGGTCTTGTTCAGTTCTTCGCCCCCGAAAGACATAACAGTTGACTGTATTTCACTAAACCAAAATAACGAACAAATTTGTGATGAAACAATACAATTCATAGTTGGACCAGGGTCTCAGAAATCAAATTTCAGATCAGAAAACCCCTGTGCTCTAGTTATAACTAAAGACAAGAGAACGCACAAAGCTAACACATCACAGTCTAAACTTACTTATCCAAAAGGCACCGTTCCCATGTTAATTTCCCCAAGAAAACGCCATCGTAAAGTTTCCGTCTCAGACAGCAAGAACGAGTCATCGTCCACTATGAGACGCCCCAGTCTCGACTTCGAGAAAATGCAGGTTGGTTACTATGTATGTTATTTTCAACACCTTAACATCCCCAACCTATCCCACATGAAAACCGACGAGCTTTAGCAAATCCGTACATTAAGAAGTACATGCTCTGACATGTATTTGGTATTTGTCGTTGATAAGGAGATAATTTGTTTAAAAGAGTAAAATTGAAGAAAGAAACAGCTAGGTTGTTGATCCCAACTGCCATCGAATTCATTGTTTAAATAATGGCCTCGAGAGACGTTAAAGTCTCTAATACTAATGAAAATTTATTTAATGAGTAACTTTATCTCTTTATGGAAGATATGGAAACTGGGCTTAGATGAAATGTCTGGTTTTTCAACAAAGTAATGTTTTAGATAATATCCTAGGCGACTTTTGGATATCTATCGTTTCATTACTTCACTTAAATTGATTGGGTAGGTGGAAACGGAAGGCTCGCTAAAGTATTATGGAACAGGAAAATGACGACAACAGCGGCCATGCAAATTCGCTAGTATTTTGCAAATATTGCAGATTATAATCTTTAGGTACCTAATACACCAGGGCTCTCCGGAGAATAGTAAAAAACAACAATTAACGATTTCTGGGTGGTTTATGTGTATCGGTATTGGTTTCCACTACTTTGCCAAAGGACAAATGACATTGCTTCAGTTTTCTCCCCAATCAAGTCGTCTGTAAATTTAGGTCGGTTGTTTCTGAACTAAATGTAAACCCACGGTACACTTGTCAACACTTCTAGCACAGCGCAGCTTTGGAACATGTAATAACAGTATTGAATTTATGTATTCAAAGGCGTATTTTTCACCAAACGAAAGTTTATTGCCCGCTTACTTTTTATCGGTCTTTGTACATTGTCAGCCATGAAATAATAATTACGCAATGAATTTAATTTGTTTCATTTGGTTTCCTATACTGACTTTGTGCAGCGTCAGATTCCAATGCGGCGATATAACGTTTGATGACCGCTTGAGTCCTTAGAAACCGATAGGAAGTTACCATTTACTAAGTATTTGCTAAAATACTACTGAGAACTTACTACCAACGTCAATAATATTCATTTTAAATAAGATATAATGATGTATATTTTTCTTGCTGATAACAATCTTCCGCGAGCGTGTATTTATGTTTGGTATTGATATTGAAATGTCTTTGTTTAGAGATCGAATGCGTTATAGCCTGTGTGGGTCCATAGTCGCTGCACTCATTGCAAACCTGCTCAGTGGTACAGCTTCACAGAGAAGTACCTCAAGTGCGCCTTAAGCACATTAATTTATTTGAGATAGCGCTTCGTGTCCGCATTAAATGATTGGAAGGAAATGGGGCTTTTAAAATATGGACCAAATAATACTTGCATCCTGTATGGCCTGCTTTGTCAATTGTTCTATCAATATGCCACGGTACCAAGTACTCCTTTGTATCATTCTTGCTGGAGAACATTCAGGGAACAACAAAAATGCCAACAAACGAGATAATTTCTATCCGTTTCATACCTATTTGTAGTCATAATGTATTCCGAACAAAGTCGTTTGTTGCTTGATAACAAGAAGCATGTTTCATCAAAAGACACTACTTCATTTCATACGTGCTCACTGCCGAGTCGTCGGAAGCGCTCTATACGCCGTTTTGAAGGATTCTGAGGAAGCTGAAAGAAATTTTTAACAATGCTAATATTTATTGCATTGAAGAACCATTTGGCAACAATTTAGTGCGCTAAATCAATCCTGCTCTCATCAGTAAGAGGGTCTTTTTTTCTTTTGAGAGCCGCCATTTCAACGCCTTGTGTTACTTGGTCTGGGTTTTAGCCCTGTTCTATAGGAAAGCTATCAGCATCTATTAAATGGTCGCTCAATGATTGTATCTCTCGTAGCTACTAACATGGCCACTGTAATCGAATTATGTTGTCGCCCTATAACCCTTACTATGTAGCAGCAAAAAATGAAAAGCGTGACATTCTAGGGTCTGGACAATTCCCGCCATATGAGCGTTTGTCTCGGAGGACGAGACCCGCTGACCAATTCAATCAGGTTTAAGGCTGACCATGATGAATTGAAGCTGGGCCTTGTTGTGACATATTGGTACTCTTTGGGCTGTGAATTACCTAGATATGCGTCTAAATGATTGAACAGCCTTCGATGAATGTATCGATCAACTACGAATGAATAATTGTTAGTCCCGGAGAATTGGACTCGCGTGCAGTGTTGTGTGTATGAAGTAGATCTAGTCAAACAATTAGTTGGCAATTTCTGATTGATGTGTAAATGCCTGGTCTTAGCCTACAAGTGATCAGTGGCAGCCGGGTCCAAGTCTAGTTCCCCACAACAAACGGTTTATTGTGATTTGATTTTTTATGCGTGATCATGATGCCAGTTTCATATTTCTACTTTATTAATTAAACATCCAAGTATCTCATAAATAAAAGCAAGAAAAAACAGTTTCCTGGTTACTTGATAATTTTACATTAGGAAAACATTAGAAAAAAAAAACATTTTTGCAGTACCGCCAAAGTAATTTGATATGCTGTATGTATTTTGAAATTTAACCAAATCCGGATTCTGTTCATTTTATCTGGGGTTTTCCATGTCCTTGCTATACGAACTATCTACAGGTGGGGCATTTCCACGAAATCTACCATAAGCTCCATTCGATTTGAACTGCGTTTTTATGGCCGCCAATGCGCAATCTGTTATCATATCAACAGTATGCAACAAGTCTCTGAGTACGGCACTTGTAGGGAAAAGTTCAAATTATTTAAACCTGCACAAGCATATAGATATACATATTGATATTTCGAGGAAATGGTTGGAAGCCAATGAAAAGGAGGTTGGGGAGGGGTAGTTTCTTAAGAAAAAGAGGGGATTTCTACGTATAGATTGCAAGTCGACGAGCACAGATTTACATGAACAATATATGAGAGGAACACCTGACCAATTTATCTAGATTGCCTTGATTATGGATCTAATAAATATTTTACCGGATTACATAGAAGGCGATTGGCCGCTATTGTGCATCAGGGCGATGCTGGGCTTATTTCATCGACCGTTTCTGCTGAATCAGCAGTTGGCATCGTGCCAAGAACTTAATGGTCAACAAATTTCTCTGAATGAATGGTCATCTTTAGGTATACACAGCGCACTAATTCAGGGAAGGCGAGATAATGTAGAATTATAGATTATACGAGGTTTTCTTATTTTTCTGAAATTAGATGCACAGATTTGTTTAGCGAAATTTCAGTCGTAGACGAAAGAAGGGATAAATGATTCGATGTGGAAAAGGGACAAATTAATACTTTTGCTGAAAATAACCACAGTAAAATGTTTGTGCAATGTTGAGTCAAGCCTGGCGTTTGGGGTGTCATCTTATACCTCCCCAGTCTTTAGAAAAGTTTGTTTAAATTGTTTAAAAGTAACACTAGTACCTGCACACAATTCATTCAATATGCAGCATCGAGAAATTGAAAACCTTAATGTAAACCAATATCCAGTTAAACAAAGCGAAATGGGAGAAGATGACTTTTCAGTCGCGTTTTGCAACAGATGGGTGACTTGTTATCTCAATCCAAATTTGTCTTTCCTTTTAAATACTGCAATTATTTTTTTATGTTTGCTTCCTATTTTTGCTTCATTAACCAGTTTGAAAAGTGCGGTACTTTCATATTTGGTTTCATTATATAATTGATGAGTACAATGGACCGAGTTCATGAAGCATTCATTGAAAAAATAGATAGAAAGTCAACTTTTCTCCAATAAGCTTATCTTAGTCAGGCTAATTGTGGATCAATCTTAGGTAATTTAAGCTAATGGCTCTGAATGTGTTTACCTTAAAAGAAAACAAAACAGCTCTAAAATTCTTTCGATCATATTAATCCCTTTTTAAGTCTTCACTGCTATGATTGCATTAAACAGAGCGAGAGCTGGTAATTACGTATTGATCACTTCTTCTTAGAGCATTGTTCTTGTCTATCGAGGAACAAATATCGCAGCCCTCAGCCAAAACCACAATGAATACATTGGGACCAGAACAGCTTTAATAATGTTTGTTTTTTGGGGAAGAAAGACTGGGTTTTTTGTGTAAGCTTTATTAAGATAAATATATATGTGTCACGCTGGTGTGACATACCGGGGCATTGCTTGATGTAATGTTCATGTGAATGGTTCCTGTGTGATCGGGAATTTTAAAAAAAATTGACTGTTTTTCAATTGTTTATTTTAATGATTTTTCTTTGGATGGGTGGAGGTGCTGTCGCAAAAGACGGCCAATTTGTACAATCCTCTCCCATCTGGCGGGTAGCACCATGACTTGAGACGAACAGAGAAGGGTGGTTGGTTTATTTTCTCTTTCAAAAGTAATATTATTATATTAATATTATATTAAAATTGTTTTCAGAATTTTAAATCAAATTTAAGGTCAATACGGAAATACAGGCTTGTTCAAATAAGTATGTGTCATGTTAACCACTTTGGATGATGAAGTATTTATCTATGTACTTGTCAAACCACACATGAATGGTTTTTATCTATTTTTATTTTGTTTAATATACATGTACAATTGTATGTGTATTTTGCTTTTGAAATAGCTTATCATATGCCAAAAATATATCCTGTCCTTAATGTTAGGGAAATCATAGACATTTTAATGACGTCATTCTTATTGTGAAGGCAGTTCTATGGTTTTTTGACGGTTCATACGAGGGTCAATTTCGCCGATACTTTTGGCAATCACATTTAGCACGCTACATTGCTTGTTGGATAGGGTAAGCATGTAAACTAAGAATAAGAAGCAAGGAAGACTCTCTGATTTACAAGCCAGGCACATCATCCAGATTAGATCCCATGCACAGCGCCGTCATTATACTTCGGTAATCAAATTGAGGCTGTCATACAGCAACAGAATATTTTCTACACAAGATTGTGGGCTCAAATTTTCATATGGTAGCCACTGTCAGCATACCTAATCTGATATTACAAAACCGAGAACACATATCGAATTTAATCAACTGTGAGGCTTGCTGTACGTGGTTGTCAAAGACACGCTGTAAGTTTTTGGAGGGGATTTAGAATTACAAGTATTGCAAAGCACTAAAAAAACTGCACCAGATTCATCGTTCTTATAACGATTTTTCTCAAATAAATCGTCAATCCAGCTCCATCGGCGGTGTATAATTTGATGTCGGTAAAACCATTACATGAAGAATGAATGGTTTTAATTTCATTCATAATGACACAAGATTACAGCGCTTCTACAGAGCCCAACCAAGTTCTTGGTAATTACTATCGCCTAGTTTGAATAGCCAGGCCTGATATTGGCAAAGGAAAATGCAGATGATTGACTTTTATGTAAATAGAAATCATTTTCCGTAAAATGGTGTCAATTCATAAGCAATGCAAATTTGAATTGGTAATAAACAAAGTTTGATGACGGACGAGCGAGTTCACTCAGCGGGTATTTTTCGAACGTATTTTCGTTTGACCCTCGCCAAGTCTCGTTGGATCTCGCCTATCACCCGCGAGAGATTAGTTAGCTGTTGGTAGCGTAGAGGTGTGATCCTTGTCGTGCGGAGTGTCCCAGTGCTGGCCAATTTCCCGGAAAACAGGGGGTTGTAAATGACAAAGCCAATGATTAATTCCTACATGCAGAAAATTAAAAAAAAATGTTTCAGGCGACTTGCATCAGCCGAGGGAATAGCCTGCTCTCGCAGTTACTTATTAGAAGGACATGCTCTAGCGCCGTCTGCCGCTTGTGACGTCGCGACTGATGTCAATTTAATATTGCTGTAAATGAGTGGAAAATGTTCTTATCTGTAGAACCCTAATAATTACAAGAACAGGGCATTCTCATGATCGAACATCATGAGAGTCAAATGGTCATGGTGCTGACCGAGCCGAAACAAAACGCTCACCATTTTGCGAAATAGGGTAAAATGGATATTTTCATTGCGATTTCTATAGTAACTGGAGAGCAACCCCAACACGATATTAGAGCTGTTACCGGCTTAAAAAAAAATTGAAAAAAATATTAGTATCCATCCATTGTGTTGGCGTGTGAAAAACCAATCTATTACAATTTGCAGACAAAGAAATAAGACCTCCCTTAGTAACTTGCTTTGATTAACACCTCGCCGACCTTTCAAGGCGAAACGAATTAGACTCGGGAAGCAGATTGAAATCGCGACAATTCATTTCCCTTTTGCCGATATGCTGGCATTTCGCTACAGTCACCAATAGGCAGCAGATTTTGCCAAGACATTTATTTCTTGCATGTGGTTAAACAAAACAAAGAATCACTCTCAAGCAATACCTCTTCATTTATCCTTTCATTGCGGTACGAAGTAATATTCTTACTGTACACGTACATTTATCAAGAGGGGCATGTTTATTTATGAACAGAGCTGTGCGATTTATTGGTATGCTGCAATAAACCAGCTACAAAACCTTCTCTCTTACGATAACTTAACGTAACGAATGAATGGAAATAAACCCGGCATAATTCGTTATATTTCTTGGTCCCAAATATCGTTAGAACTAGAACCACCGTTTGCTGTAAGTAATCATAGGGAACACACTAAATAGATATGTAGGAAGATGAAAGAAGTTATCCCTCTGTAATCAGGAGAGTGCGCTTTATTAAATCAATAGATTTTGTGTTCACCCTTCATTTATCACAAACCAATGTCATTCAAAAGAATGAGAGCGAAAAATTACACCTCAGAACACATTCTTGTCTATTTAGATATGAAAAATGTAAATAAAAGGCTTTCGATTAATAAAATGGAAACCGCCCTGTGCGAGTTGCACAGAACCACTCTCATAAACAAGGTGTAATGATGTATTTTTATGTTGAAAGAAGATGCTAGTAAAAGTTAAACGAGATCCAGCGGGGGAACGCTCGGGCTTACGTCCCAATAAAACTAAGCAAGATATCCTTTAGTCCAGCAAGTTCCTGGAGTGACACTCAAGACTGGTCCCCCGTTTTATGATGATTGAACCTTTGACTGTAAATGGAATATTCCCGTCTTGGAATAAAGGGAATTCCGCAACCTTCCAAATAGCTGTTTTCTTTCGTATAAATGGAGTCTTTATGGAAAATAAATTCCCAGCGCCCGGTGAGATTTTTCATTTGAGATACATATTGTAGATCTCAACCCTCTGACTTAGCAGAATACGGTGACAAAGAGACGAAAATGCGTCCATCAGTCGAAGGAAGTGAATACATCTACAAACTTTTTATATATATGACTCTTCAACCCGGCAACTTCTTAATTATACTTTTTAATTCATTTAAAACATCCTTTAATACAAGTGATGTTGATATTTTTCTAATAATGTTCTAGAACAAAATGTTTACTACATGTACTTGCACACCCGAAGCGTCAACCGACTCTTGACGCTTTGTGTGTGAATGGCAAGTTCGCCTTTAATTGACAAGAAACAGTGCTACTCGGTCTGGTATCAAACAACTGTGTAGTCATGCATTGTTGAACTAAATGAAAACGAATCGTTCAATGGCTGATGGGACTATCGGAACGATACCCTGACCGCCAGAATGTTCAACTCAAGGCTAATTGTAAAGATTTGTTTCTTTTGGCAAATAAATATTTAGTCCTTGTATCAGCAAGCAGGCCTTTTGATGACAGAAAAGCCGTTTGTAAGTGCCATCAGATGCTGGGCTCACATCTGTATCAGCTACACGGCTCATACCGGGGAGAGTTAGAACAAAAGGCCCCTTATATCATTGGTTTTCTCGAACAATGCCAATTACACCACTGCAGTTGAATGAATTTGATAGTAATCTTATTCATTTGACTACAGCATCTGATTCAATGGAAAACATCTCCAGTATAATGAGCAAGAGCTCTCCAAGCCGTTCGTCAACAATAAATATGCCGAAACGAGCAATTTAATGGCGGTTGTGGAGTCCGTTTATTACGAGCATTGCTAACTGTTCTTCTTCCTTCGTTATTTCCTTATTTGTTTTTAAATTAATTTTGTAAAATGATGGATTTTGGAAATAATGTAATCTGCTCTATCCTTTTCATTGCAAGTATCTGCATTAATTGTTTATGTATATTCTTTAATGTTTGGTCTATTTGGGGGTTTGATTATTATTCTTTGAGCCCAATCTGTAAGGAATCTTTCATATCTTTTCAGAAAAATGCGGTGAAGAAACAATGTGTACACAGTGTTGGCAAAGCGAAAGTCGTTAAAATCAAGGTAAGGGATACATATCATTTACCAAAAAAATACCACTATAACGTCTGTATAGTGAAAGCCAAAAAAAAAATTTGGCAAATTTAATCAAAGACATCCTTTTTGGCTTTACAACGTGTGCTGAAATATTCCATGTCAGCAATCCCGTGAATTTCAAAACATTTTCCAGGTCTGGGGACTCAAAACATTAAAGGTGTAAACACTCATAGGAACCAATCGAACACGTGTGGAAGAGATATCAAGTTAATTGCCCAGTATTTTACCTTTTACCCAATAAATTTAAAACGATAAGATCTCGCCATATCAACCCCTCAATCAGCATCGTGCAGTTGTTGTAAATATCAGCAGACTCAGGGGGCCGAACGAACCTGCTCGGTGCCAGAGGAGGAAAACCGCACCAAACCGCAGCCACGTGTTGTATGAAACGCCGCCAAGCCAGTCTTATGTTTTTATGACCATTAGCGTGTTCGTCTTCAAATTAAACTAGTGTCAAGACCTTGAATGCATGCCCCATTGATAAGCGGCATGTTAAGACGTTTGAGAACAGAAACGCTTGGGGATGGACTCCTTCCAGATCCGCGTAAACGTCGAGTTAATGCAAGTATTAGAAGTTATAGATCATGCAATGGCGGTTGTAGCGGCTGTAAATGCTGTTTTCTTTAGTACTCTTACAGCTTTGTCGATTTCAAATGTGTTGCCCTCTTTAATTGGATTCCAGTATTTTTGAGGAATGACCTTAATTCTGGCTGCAATGTTATTGTTTCCCACCAAAGCTGCCACGCAATCTTACAGTAATATTACTGATTTGTGAGGTTTTGTTTCCTCTAAACGTCGCATTAATCTGATATGCAATCTTCCGTAGTTGCAATTTGATAAGTATTTGCTAAGTTACACAAGACAGATACCGGTCCCTGGGTTACAATTATATTCACAGAACTGACAAAGTAAGAATTCTCGCCAGTTCTCGTCAGTCCCGATTATTGCACGTGATTCCTGCATCTTTTTTTTTTTATCTTCCTGCCAATAGCTCTCTGATATAACAAGTCGGCCATAATAAAATAGTTCGATTGTGCACTTATTCAATCATTGCCAAAAGTCGTAGAAGTACATGTGCTATCGTAATGAAGAAACAAGGCTATGAGTATCGTAACGAAGAAACAAGTAGTTGGGGGGGGGGGGGGGGGGGGGGGGGGGGGCACAAAGAATAAGTCCAATGCTCAAACAAGATATATATATATATATATATATATATATATATATATATATATATATATATATATATATATATAATATATATATATATATATATATATATATATATATATATATATATATATATATATATATATATTTGGTAAATATCTGTGTGCATCTCTTTCCCTACATTAGATGGCTGTCCGTCTTCCCTTCGCCCATTGATTCGTCCATCATCTTTGCCTTGGGTTTAACTTTTCTATTGATGTAACCGTCCGAGTCGAGAAGTGAGAAGAACTTATTAACAGACCGCTGATAGCATCGGAGCGACACTGCCAAAACATGCAACAGAAATGTGCCAATGTAATGTTTTGTAGATGTTCACGAGCAGTTTCCCACGCTTTTTCCTGGCAACCGTTCAGATTATTATAGGGAGCTGGAGGGAAACAGACATAAACCTCCAAGTTTTGACAATCCTACCGCGTGTAATTAATTAATATAATCAACAACGCTATGCTTATTTTTTTCTGAAGTAAAAAAAAAACGTTTGATTTATTATGAGTTATTCAAACTCTTAACGTAGATCCTCTGGGGGCTTTTAGTTTCTCTCGGCAAATAACTTCAAGCAGCGTTCAAAGCCCCTTCCTAATGCCTCGCGTTTCTTTCAATATAAAATACATATTTTTCATAAACGTTTCAACTTGCTTTTTATAATTGTTGATGGACTCAAAGGAATAAATATCCAAGATATAGCACGTATTCAATACTATATCCCTTGTGGAAGGGGGGGGGGGGGGGTAACTTGTCGTTGCTTTACATTTTCAAGGACGAATCCTGGAATTTTTCTGATAGCTGATCAGAAATTTAGAGACTTAAGTGTTTTTGTGTTTGTAAATGCAATTAGTAGACACTTGGCAAAACAATAGGTCTTTTCTTTACTTTCTGAGTTGGGGTGGTTCGTGCATGAGGACGTAAAGGGATATAGACTCTGCGTGCTCTGTATGCCTCTCAATTATCAAAACTCGCGTGTTTTCTAGCAATTAGAACGTGTAACAGGGCACCGATATGAAATCAAGAAGTGCATCTTTAAGTGTGAAAAAATTATATGTCGAAGAAAACGAAAGATAAAATGGTACTGCTTCGTCTAACCTGAATGATTTAATTATGAAAAGTATGCATTCTATCAAGTAGGTTCATTTCTTTTCGCATAGTCCCAAATTGCTTCCTGCTGATGAAGTCAGAATGTGGTTACGAACCATGTGTTCCCAGTGTAAAAGATGGGATTTGTTTTCGCATATATTGTCCTAAAACAAGCAGTTCTATATTTCTTTTTTTTTTATCTTGCATCTTTTATCTCATTTTTGGATGATGGTATACACAAACAATTCCACTCTTTATATCGCAGCACTTAAAACTCATCTGGCTGGGTGCCGACATTCCTTTCATTTGTGTGCTGGATTTTACATATATACGAGACAAGGAAGAACATCTACCATGTTTTTAAAGCGTAAAGATATTACTCGATTTATTTTCCTAAATACATTTAAAACCAGTAAGGTAAATCTGAGAGCGGTTATAATTATTGCTGAAGCCGGGCTTCCGTTACTTCGCGGGCCGTGGTTGCACGCATTCTACGATGTGCTCTCTCAAATCCCATCATCATTAAGTCAGTTTAATGAGTGTATTCCGAGATTATTGATGGGTTAATGTTGCTCTTTCACAAATTGACATCATATCGACTGTTTTCTTATGATGAACATTTTTTGTAAGTCGGTCGATTGTCGCCATATATATTCCGGCTCTGAAATGGATTAATTTTACAGATTTAGAGATTGTTTTCTTGCTCCACGTGTCTCGGTATAAAATAAAACCTTCTCAAGCTATTCCAATGATAAAGGTCAACCATTTTCTAAATTGTACTCAGTCAATTAGAGTTGCAACGTGTATATATACCAAGGAAAACTACTTCCAATTTGAATGTCGTGTGATTTCAATGACAGCGATTATTCTAATTCTTTGAATACTGCGAGTTCCATTACGACAAAGAAAATCGCTGCCTTTCATTAAATCGTGTCCAGTTTGTGACAATTAGAATTCCCATGTTAATCACTAGCATTGCCCTGGCTTGATTTGGTCTGAATATTACAATGTTCCCCTCGTTTCCGGCGTTGAAGGAGCACATGCTGTGTAGTGAGGCGATACAATGACCACGGCGAGTAAGAAAGTTTTGCACGGCTTTTCTGATTAAGTTATAAGGAGTAGCGACAGCGGCGATGGTCACTCTCTGTAAATGGTTTGTAATTGGACGGGCCGCAGGCAGACTATCTTCAGCATGCAAACCGAAATGATGGTCGTCCTTATCTAGCAAATGAGTTGAATTAAACCATGATAGGGTACGGACATTGGAATGGGACACGTAAACAGAGGGAAAGATTCCTCGTGCTTTGTTAAGAATTGTACTTCTGCAGTTAATGTAAATGGCTTCCGCGCGATATTTTTTGTTTGTTTATTTTTCAAGCTTATGGTAAAGAATAATTAAATATTTCAAATGAAAAACAAATCAGAAATAAATCTCTCTCTCTCTCTCTCTCTCTCTCTCTCTCTCTCTCATTATTAAGCTTCGTTTTAACAAAGAAAACTACAAACAGCTTGGAAAAAATCCTTAAGGAGTAATTATTACAATTACCTCGGATACATTGAAATGTGAGGGACAGGGAGATTGCCCCTTGTTCCTTGTATATTGCTCTGGAGGCTCTCGGCGCTAACCGTCTGTTGACCGGATGTTAAAAAGAGATGTTCAGGTTAATCGGCCTGGTCTTAATAGGAAAATTCTTCAAATAGTCTTTATCGAACATTACTTAAACAGTCTTTCAGACGAGAAAATCTGAATGACAATGAATGAAGTTTTGATTTTTTGCTTTTATCATATTCGATTTGTTTCCGGTGACCGATTGATACTTAGCTGTTAAACGTTAGGTAATTGCGGGAAGCTATTCTATAGTGGGTTCTTTCACCTTTTTATCACGAAAGCTACATTTGCATGCTTGTTATCGTGAAGCAATTTCTAGGACAAATAAAGAGATGAAATGGCGTGTTAAAAGTGTGACATGAATTCAGAAACCAATCACGATGTCCACAGATTTTTTAATGATTCTTGAATCTTCACCATATTTTAAATTTTTGCTGTTACAGTAAGTGGATTATCATCTGAACAAGTCAGTACTTTTGTATACTCTTTTGTTGCTTTAACTTGAGACAGGTGGAGATGTCATTTCTCGTCCTTAATTATTTACATGTGTAAAGTATTGCCGCCCAACAGATGGTTCTCTCAGCCACCGCCATCAATTAAGTCAGTACGTAAGGGTCAGATCGACTGCAGAATTTGACCCCCATCAATGAACATTTCTAGAATGAATGCAGCGCTTGTCACGGAACTTAGAAAGGAAATGCTTTCTATAAAGCGACGTAAAAACTTAATAATGTACTTTAGCTCGGTTTTATTGCCCATCAAACTGTCCAGCTATTTGAACAAAAACACGTCAGTATTTTATCATTGTTATAGGAAAAACTCAGGTGAAATCAAAAACATACTATCAAGAAAATGAGTACATGTATTTAATTAATCGAAATAATTCGGAAAACTTAAGAAAATTACAAACAAAATCTTACGACCTATATCTTAAGTGTGAATTTGCTGTTATTCATTATTTATTTGTTTATTAATTAATATATTTTTTTATTATAAAATATACATGTATTATCAAAATAAATGAATGAAAATAATACAACTTGCTCAATCAAGAGAAAATATCTCTCGAAACGTTTTTGGAAATATCTATGATAGATAGACGGATAAATATTTGATGCTACAGTGGTAAAAATCATTGCTATACAGATTGAGGCTAGATTTATCCAGAATCACTGTAGATCGCTAAATAAAGATTTTCTTGAGGGCACTGCCAACAGTAGGTACCAGCTGCAGAGACTGTTCCTAATTTATGGCGCAATCGAGCGGCTCGTGACAACTTTCTCACGGCTATTTCTTAGCTTGTTTTTATATCCTTCTGTTGCAAAATCCATTTATAATTTTGGCAGGGTTCTGTATAACTCTAGTGTTTATATAAACACAGACACAGGGAAGTTATCGTTTGATGAGGCTTTCGGTTTTTGATCACAGCAGTATGTAGATTAGTGGTTTAGGTTGTAATTGAATGTGAACGCTTCAGATGCGTGCAAATTGATACCGTCATTTAGCATTGGTTTTCTCGTCATTGAGGCAATTAATTACAAAAAATTCTTCTTTTAAAAAAATATTTTGTCTTATATATGTAGCTTATTTTTCCTCATTATTTGTTAAGGAATAAGTCTTAGAATTCAATTCGACATCAATTTAAGCGATTGAATCTAGAAGAACTCATTAAATTGGCCCCGACTTTACAGATTAAATCGCTTTCCAGAGCATTTCTTTCTAATGAAGTAGTTCTTTGATGTCCCAGACGGGTCCCAAGGGGTTTTATTTCGATAGCTTCATCAGTCATTTATTCGTCATGTGTCATTAAATACCAGTATTAAGTCTCAGTACTGTAATCTTACAAAACAAAAGCAGGGAAGAAGTCGATTAACCACCCTAGTCAAATCGAACCACCTATGTCATGGTCTTTTTCTCCGTACTATGTTGAATATTCCCACCAAGCTTCCTATTCCTTTCCACAAAAATTATCTTTTTGATATATATTGGACCTTTTTGGGGCAATTTTGGAATTTTTCTTCTCCAAGGAAGAAACATGTATGTGGGAAAGAAATGCACAAAGCAACACTATAAACATTTTCTTTCCTTTTTCTTTTCAGACCGTAAGTGGAAGCAATGCAGTGACTTCAAAATGTTTGTCGGACCCCGCCATATTCTCCTTCCGGTCCATCAGTAGTGTCCGGTTCGGACAGCTGACTCCCGTGGAACAGCCGCCATGTGCGTACTAAAGATGGCACTGCCTTGGTGAATACGGGAATGTGATCACAGAAATTGACAAAAATAATGCAGGGGACACAAAATAGTGCGTTAAGTAATGTTGGATTACAATGCTTATTATTTCTCAGGCAAAACTGTTTTCCTCAGGAAAAGACGAAAAGTACAACGCGGTAGGGGAAGGAGGGACGAGATGTGTGTATGAAAGAGAATGAGTGTATAGCTCCGGACTAATGAGAATGGAGATGTGTTCAAAGACAGGTCGTTTGATGTTTTTTTTATTTTACCAAGAACAACATAATTATATTAATATCACAAGTGACTTGAAAATGGCAAACTCTCATCGTCAACCTGTATACGCGTACTGTGTAATTCACATCAGAGTCTTGCCACGCGACATTTATTTTCATATCCTCTATTTATACGCACAGATTTCTTTGTAGGAACATTTATACATTTGATGAATGTGTGTAAACGTGTAGTCCTCCCCACATTTTCTACCTCCAATTACTAGAGATTACTATATGTAGATCATGTCTTTCCAATGTTGTATTACCACTTTGGTCATGTTATTGACGGAAGTTCCATACAACCTCTAGTTTTTTATTCCCTATATACGTCTGTGTTTCTACTTTTTGTATGCTACTCGATGTGATGAAATGGTGTCATGTTGTGCATTAAGTATCATTAATTTTCTCCATTTCCTGTTTGAAAGATCTGATATTGCATTAAGTAATCGATTGTGTCACACGTAACGTGATACCTTGCAAAAGCGAGAAATGGGAAGGGGTCCCGATAGAAATAATGAGAAGGCCGACTCGTTCTATATATTAACATAGGTATAGGTTTGCATCAATCATGCAGCTGTTTGAAGCCATTATTCGCATATCTACGCCGAATCTCCAATAGGATGCAACGGCGCAAAACGCAATTATATAGTGATACAGTTTATTCGGATACATCTGGAATGGAATGGTCTCTTTTCTTTAATTGCTGAATCGAAGCATTATCATCAACTGTGTCATTCTATATCGATCACTGCTGAATTGTTCACTGCCAAGATAACGGCCTCTCCCCCCCCCCCCCCCCCCTTTCAAAAGGCACATGTTACCCCGAATACCGGGAAGGAGTTAGTAAACACCACGTGATTTCTCCCATCAGCAGTTGTTGTCCGGATCACATAATTACACATGATCACCTGACTCGGTCATTTGTGCAATAATAGGAATTTTCAATTTATCCACCTTTTTTGAGCTGTGGAATAGCTATCGCTGGTCGATAAGCCATTCTATGTAAAGCTGACGCTTCTCCATGTCTTTTGATATAAAGAACCCATAGCATGCGAGGACGTTCAGAATCTGTTTTGTTTTATTAAAGACGCACACTGTATATTTTGTTTGTTTAATACGTTCAGGAAGTCGGTGTAGATCTGTGGTGATTTCATTACGTTTGATGTTGTAGAGTTACATTTGTACTGTTCACTGTGAAGGTGGGCCGCGCTCTTTATCACAGCGAGTCGACACAGCTCTTCGCTCGCAGCACATAGAGACCACATAGAGAACGGTGTGTATAGATGCACATAAACAGATATTATCCAGTCTCTTTATTTAATTTTATTGATATTAATCAACCTAAGTAGAAAGTGTGATCAAACGCCAGTCGACGACCCGTTTGAAATTATTTTCTTATTTCTTTACATATCAAAAGCGTGATTAGAGCAATCAACAAGTTGAACAAGCCAGTTCTAAACGGGGGTAATTCTGGAAACCTCGATCGAAAGCAATTTTCTGGGTAATATACATGAATTAAAGCATATCATATACATGTTTGACAGACTTTGAAAATGTCGATATCAAAAAAAATTATCATCACGCCAAAAGATAAAGGTGAATGTGATCGTTTAATTTCGCGCTATTGTTCAGCACGGCCTCTTTGTCGCAATGAATGCTCTGCAAATCAAAAAGATCCGCTACAAATAGCTCTTACGTAATATGGATATGAGATAAAATATTTTTGTAAGCATTTTCCATTCTACTTTCTAAAGGATATAAAGATTCCAATTACGAATGGCAAAAGTACATATAGTTATGATGTATGGACGTTGTACCTGTCTTGATTGACTACGGTATGTGAATAGATATCATTGTCTACAAGTTCTTAGTTTTTGTGTATTTTTTTGAACAAAGTTTCCAACTGCAATGCAAGTGAATGAAACGTAATAAAAAACTAAAAATTATCTCTGTGTTGTTTTGGCTAAACATTAAAATAGAAGTCATTCTCGTTTTACTCATGCCAGGTATTATGTGCAATATACAACGGCATATATATTGCATTTCACAATAATTTTCCCTGAACTTTGGGAATATTAATGATGGCCGAAACAGAAGTGATGTTTGAAGAAAATAAAAAGTCTACATATTACGATGAAGTAATAGTTAAGAGTTTCAAGACCACTACACCAGTTAATGAGAGTTTTATCATTTGTATCATCCCGCTCGAACGACCGTTTAAAAGGTGAATTTTTTACTCCAAATATCATCTAATTTGTATTAACTTTACAGTCATAAAATAAAATGAAATTACGCACAAAAGTAATACATTCAACAGCTATCCAATTTTTACGAACATAAAATGGGTTGGATTTTTATGAACCACTTTGCATTTGATAATGCGTAATGTGTTCCAACCCGATTCAATTGGTAGTCATTATTTAATTGGCTATTAAAGTAATTCCTTCAATGTACAAATTATGATGATTGGACGTGCACAGTAGATGTCCCACATCTATATCTATGTAAACGGTGAACAATGACCGATTGTTGCATAGCAAACATTTCGCGACCACACAATAGGAAAGATATGGTTCAAAAATGTAATTATATGCATTATGTCCTCGAAAATAATTCAAAAGGTAAGGTCATAATTGGATGTTCAGTTCTTTATAGGCTGAAGGCAGAGAAAAAAATCTGAATGAGAATATGACGAGAGAGAGAGAGAGAGAGAGAGAGAGAGAGAGAGAGAGAGAGAGAGAGAGAGAGAGAAATTGGAGGCTAAGAAGAAATGGAAACAGTATAGGAAACTATCATTGACAATGGGCTCAGTGCACGCTACACTTGCAATATTGTAATTGATTATTTTAATGAGGCAAACATCTACTATGCACTTGTGGAAAAAATGAGGCAGATGTCTACTATGTTGCTTAGTCATTACCACTTTTAGACTATTCTAACCTCCTAATATAGAAGAGCTCCGTAAAATATAATGGAAAATATTTAACGTTTTAAGCCAAAACATTTGGGTTATACTTTCTCTTTTCAGTATATTTGTTTATGTTATGGCAAAATGATACATAGTCAAGACAAGACCACTTGTTGAATATTCTTAAGATCTATGAAAAATATAAAGCATTACTCTCTTATTTTAATTGATAATATACCGCGGGTATTATAGATTTATATATTTTTTTTTATAAAGAAGAAGGTTTACGTATAAATGCAATGTAAAAATAATTCAAATGTAGTGTTATACATGCATTTTTAATACATATTAAATTGTAAATAATTATGATAGGATAGCTTTTAAAATTATAGAGGAAAATCAGGCATCTGCGTGGTAAGTGTTTTTCACAGATTGTGCAACAGGTATTTTTTTATTTATAAGAAACGACAACAAATCTCAATGACAAATTCATACGTAAAAATATTTTCTACAAAAATAAGAGAATAAAATGCTATATGAAAGGTACATTGTAACTTGGTATTTTTTTAATCCACACAAAAACTAATATTAACCTTACAAAGTCATATAATTTAATACAAATTTCTTCTACGTCCATTTCAAACAAACTTGTTTGAATTAAAAGGTTTGGATACTTTCTCACTTATCACAATAAATAACACAGCACATTCAGTTCATTAAATTAATTTTGCATTGATAGCTCTGTTTTGCAGAATGCAATCCCAGTTTGTATAATTAATTTAACCATTTGAATTGCATTGCTAATTAAAAGTCAAGAGATGTGTGATGCTCTTCGTGTTAAGAGAAAGCTCGCGCCGGACTCATCGTTTGGTTAGTGTCACATAACACTATACCTTATAATTTGTTGCAGGAATATGCAAACCTTGAGCTCATCAAATCCAGAGAAATATAGTCAAATCTTGTCACAGCTTTCGAACAAATTTAATTAAACGAAGTTCTTTTTGAAATAAGATATATGATCTAAAATTAATATCAAAATAATTTTAATCTTGATTTTTTTGGTATTCAAGGGTTGTTGCGACTCGAGCGCGGCTCTAATACCAAGAGATTGATTCCTTATTAATTATGATACGTTACAGTACCTTACAAGCCCATATATTTAATTATACATGGGTTCGTATTATAAGTCTCATTAACTGCAAGCAGCTTTTTAATGTAATACTGGCCAGTTTGTTATCTTCCTATCATCTGATCTAAATCTCCACCCAAAAGTACGACATATGTAAGACAGCATCCCAATAATCGAGGCATGGCGTGTCATCGCTCCAGTTTCCTATGTCTAACCGACTTAAAAACTCTATCAAATCTTTTTTTTTTTAAATCCAATTGATTCAAATAGACGACTATTGACAGAACCGTTTTATCAAATGCAATACTTGTGTTCGTGTTGTTGTATTAGTTCCTTATTGGTAGGGTGACTGAGTACCCCATTCGAACACGTTTTGCTGATTTTCAACAGTTCAGGCAAACGCCATTGTTAAATTGACATTTTTGCCGATACCTACTTTAAAAAAATTAAATACAGCGCTACTTTATTGTGATAATTCTGTGAATAATTAACGGCGTAAAGATTCCGGGTCAATCCAGTCCTACAAAAACAATGGCTCTACAAAGCGTCAGTAGATACGGGCGTTACGACTTGCGATCAAATATCACAGGGATGTCAATATAACCAAGATCACAAGCCAGGGATAGCTCTTTATTATCCTTTATAGATCAGGATTTTTTTTTTTTTGTAAAATGTGATCGATATTAATATGTTGTCTTTATTTCTTCTATTTTATGACGTATAAATATCGACCACTATGCTTATTTTGTTATTTTTTTTTTGGTGATACCTGAACCAGGTTACTAGTACTTATAAACTGCGCAGTAGAATGTATGTCGCTCTATGCCGGATTGTGCCTGGTGTAGTAACCGGTTTACTTATTCCTTCACCTCTCTGTACTGGGACGTGGTATTGCGTTCATTGGTATTTTTCATACAACATGAATTATAGATTAGCAGCCAGACGTTCCATTTGAAAATAAATCCATCTTTATTTTCCACCGTTATTTTTGAACGTATAAATATTATAATACTCAATAATTAAAATGATAATTAAAAAGTAGTTGAATTATGTCATCCTAACGATTTTAGGTTAATGGATGAGCATTACTAGTATTGTGTAATTGAGAGAGAGAGAGAGAGAGAGAGAGAGAGAGAGAGAGAGAGAGAGAGAGAGAGAGAGAGAGAGAGAGAGAGATTACTAGTAATACAACCTGATCGAAAGTGCATGCATATGGCAGAATATCACTGTTTATTTCATGGCATTGTATTTCTTAATGTTTGGTAATTAATAGACAGTATATTATTTGACTAAGCATGCATAATTGAGGATTAATCATTCATACATCAATATTATATTTTTGTCAGCAGAGTGATCAGGCACGTAGGATCGGGGGGGGGGGGGGAAGCAAACATTTATGTGTTAAATTTACATACAAAAAAAATTATATAGAGTTGCCACCCCCAACCTTAATGATGTAAGAAATTGAATTGAAAATAAGGAAATTAAGAGTGAAATTGAAGTTTTAGGTATAATCTCCCCCCCCCCCCCACCCCCACGGATTAGGCTTTTCAGGATTTTGGAAAGTAACCTTTTTCCGTATTTTTAAAAAAAATCTTGTCAAGATTTTTGGATGTGTGTCTGCCCCCCCCCCCCCCTCCCCCCACTTTCAAAAACGGTGATACGTGCGTGGTGATAGAAGTAGGTAGGGTCCTTTCTGACAATTTTAATTTCTTAAATAAACTCTGCAATATAACCACTTTAAGGAACCATTTTTAAGAAGTAAAATATGTCAGAAAGGTAGTAGTAGAAAGACGATACCATAAAACCTGCTTGCTTTACAACTTGGACGATCGACTGATGAGAAAAAAAACCTGGTGTTTGGTTTCAGGAAAACAAACGACGGAATATCGTGATTGCTGTCCATAATCTCTTGTAGGAGCTAGACTGCGTTGTATTAATTGTCAAGGTGTGAACCCACTAGTTCAACAGTATCCCCCAGATACCCATCATTGAAATATATATCAGACATTGACTTCAATCCAATTATTTTAAAACGGTAAAATGAGTTCACGTCAAGTCGGCGACCGGTTTAGTGCTCGGCAACATCCGGGTATCTGAGTTTGATGAAGATGCCTTTTACAGTGCGTATGAATATCTGATATGTCATTTGCATATCGAATATTACCTATGTGCTAACTAACCTTTAACCAAGAAAAGAATGATGTCAACATTTTAACTTGAAATATATATATAAATGTAATTTTTGAAATCGGCAACTATAAGAATGTTAAAATGCTAAAAGTTGATAAAATTACGAAAAGTATGGGTAGTCGTTTAAGTCCATGACACAAGTAAATCATTAAGTTGATATTACATTTTTTTTTTTTACCGAAGCCTATTCCGATTTTATGCTGTGCCGTTTTGTTAAAGTTAATTAACAAGAAATATACTGGTATAAACCATAATCCGACTATAGCCACTTGCGAATTGCAAAAATGTGCAATTGAATATAACACGAAAAAAAAACACAATAAAATTGAGAAAATATTGAAACTTCCTTAGATTTTTAACTCAGCCTACAGTTAACCGAAGCTTAATCGAAAAATTGATTAATTCATATTTAAATAACTCGCAAGATGAGTTAATTATTTCAATGATGTTAAATTAAGACTTGACGGGTCAAAAATGGTGCGGATTGCATTTACCGAAAATTGATGCGCACGCAATAGAGTCTGAACTATTAGTCATTCAAACATCTTTTATAGAAACCTGTTTCATTCTACTAACCTACGAAAATAACAATCAGGTGCACACACCACTGATGTCGTGTATGAATACACAGTATCGCCGGCGCCGACTGCTTGAGGATGGTGTGATTTGGCTATCCGATGTGATGAGTAATTTTGCCCAGCGGCCCCACATCTTGTCTTGTGCGAGTTGCTAAATGTCACCCAATAACCACAAAGCCTCAGTACTCAGTTGCTATAGATTAAATAAATTGAGTTGTTTGCTACTATTTAACACATTTTCCACTATATGTGTAAATATCCCAAGTAAATAAATCCTTTATTGTTGGATTGTGGTTGTGAAAATGTCATCAGTAGCTGTATTGACACAGGTTTTCTTGCAAGTGAAAATATTATATACCAGTTTTTGCAATGGAATGATTTTTCTTGATTTTTGTCGGCACATTTGTGACAATTGTGCCGTCTCTTAGTGTGAATGATTAGTACAAGCATTCTTAATGTCCGAAAAGTACAAAAAAAATAGAATTCTCCGACCAAAAAAAAAATCAAAATGAAAATTTATGTAACTGGTCTAAATGCCAGACATTATATTACACCCAATCATTGTGCTCAAATGTCATGTTCTTTCATTATTTCAAACTTTGATTTACAGATGGTATGACATATAACAATTCATCTTCCATAGTATGTAAAGTGTTTAATGATGGCCTTATCTTGACTAGATGCATCGGGCTGCATTTACTGAGAACGTTGTTTATTTTTTTATTGCATGTGAAAGCTATCTACTTCATGTATATTTGTAGTAGACAGGGCCCTTTGTAGCAGATAGCGACTTTGGTCAGCACAATCTGTTTAATAATAGTATATATATTTGTGCATTGTTATTTCTTTTTACGAGTATATTTACATAAATGGACAGCTACTTCATCGGTCAAAATACAAACACCGTGCATGGACGAACCAATTAGAAGAAAATCAAGATAACGAGAATTTACTAAAACATATCAAGGATTTGCTACATTTCAGATGAGTGCTGTGATTTGTTAACGTGACTTTCATCACATTCGATTTGTTTATCAAATTTATACTGATTTTATTTTACGCCTCGCCGTATAATGCTAACAGATGCTCAAAGGATAAAAAAAAAACTAGAAAGCAATCTGATGGTAGCATTAGCGAACGTCGTCCCGGTTACTTTTGGAGCTTATCACGAAAATTATGATTATTTATATATTATCAATGATCAATGATTATTGAAATATCTTTGTTCAGTTACAAAAACAATGCATGTCATATATATACAAATTAAGATTGAAGTATATAAGGTCGAAACGACTGTGTAAGCTTCTTACATGTACATGTATCTCAGAAATCCGAGAATTAGTTAGCATTGGAATACTATGTACGTGTATGGAATACTATGTACGTGTACCATTACTGTGGAATCATAAAAATTCGCGAGGAACAATTTTTTAGAGTTGTCATTTTTTCACAGTTTTGTTGTGACGTAATTTCGTGGATAATAATTAATACTATATTTGTTAAGGATAATTATATTGCGTAAGGAACCCACGAAATATATGAAATATCACAGCGAATTGCATTCATTTGCAGGATGTTGAACATCTCTGGCACAACATGTCGAACTTTTTGTTTCGTCTTGGAGTTTTCATTCAACGAGTAATTGAGCATTCTCCGGAATAACAAACTTTTATAATTCCAATTCATAAAAATCTACCGTACAATTTGGACTTCCGCTATCCTATCAGGCTGCTCTTTACGTCACAAATTAAATCCCATGCCGCTGGAATGAATCTGCAGCCTCTCCTCTATGCAGGTTTTTCTTTTAAATCATTTTTGCATAAAAATTTCATCTTTACCTAATTCGTCTAACTACCAGTACCATAGCAGGCTTGAACTTATTTTTGCATGTAAATAAATGCCATTTTTTGTATGAATAAAGGAAAACAATGAAAAATGATTGAATAAATACCGAACAGCTTTAGTGTGATTCACCGCTGGTTAACATGATAGATATGATCGACGCTGATTCCTTTTATGCATTAGTTCTGTACTTATCGGGGTAAAACGTTCATTTCTTTTGGTAGCGAAAATCAGCATCCATTTAAAATGCACTATCAGGAATTTGCCAAGAAGTCCGTTCTTCGTATCTTTGATTATTTTGTAAATTGATTAATACTCTTTAGTACAGAACTTGATTATTTCCGAGAAGTAATTTATTAACCGTGATTGTCCAACGAGAACCCCCTAATTTAGCTTCCAATGGCCCATTATTTGACTGAATTCCTATTGAAGAAAAACACCGGAATCTCGTTCCAATTTATGTCGAATCTAACGAGCTATATAATCCGAACAAGGAAAGAATATTTGTCATTCATAATCAAACTACTTAGAGTGTCAGTGCAAAACAAGATCACTTGTATTAACAACTTCCATGAAAAACAAAAAAAAGATAGATTTGGGGTTTATTTTTTTACATATCGTCTAGAATATTAGAACGTTACATTGGACGCCTAAGGCCTAAGAATTAAATCCTTTATCCAGTTTTTCCTGTTATCAAAAAGAGATCCCCCAATTACAGACAAACATTGATTTATTTTTTTTCCCCATATTTGATTATATTTTAAGTGAACGAAAGGTTAGCTTTCATTATTGCTTGTGGGTTTGTTTAGGTTTTGCTTCACACTATTCGTATATAGAGTTATAATAGCTGGCTCTTAGTCTGATATATTTGTATCAACACCTTTCTAAAGATATCCGAATTAAACTCGTCTTCTTGAGAACTATTCTTAATGTTTTACCTTTATTCATTTTTAAGATGCATCAATCACACAATCACAAAGGATGAGTTGCTTCAATTATCCTTAGTTACTTAGGCTTCTCTCTCTCTCTCTCTCTCTCTCTCTCTCTCTCTCTCTCTCTCTCTCTGATTACGAACGAGACATCTTTCCATCGTTTGGTTGAATAAGATAAAATGCTTTGTTTGTTGTTTCATGTCGTTTCAATGTTACGGTTGCGAGATTTCCATTTTTTCCTGACGCCCATTACGTCATTTTCCTGCAATAATTGGTATTTTTTAGCTTATTGTAACGACAAAGGAAGCAATTAAGTGTTAGGCCTAAAAAAAATATTGTGTGTTGGTAACCCGACCTAACCTACAGAAATGCCCCAATTTTACCATATTTTGATGTTTGCTTATCCGATTGTGGTTTTCATATTATTCCCATTAAAACCCGTTACACAAACAAACATTCTTAAGATTTAATATTTTTATTTGTGCCCTCCTGCAGATAAAAATATGATAATTTTTAAAAATCCCTACCTACCTAACATAAGTTTTTCATCAAAGTTACCCTTAACACACAATTTTTTTCTTAGGCTTTAATGACAATATCGTTTTTAAGGAGGCCGACTTTAGTTTTCTTTGCGCATGTTTTTGCGCATGATTTTGCGCATTCTAATAAAATATTTTTTTATCTGCTTTGAAGTGCGTAAAATGACAATTTCCTATATATTCCTGTACATGTACCTGGGGTTTTTTTTTCGGATGACCCCTAAAATGAACCTGACGGTAGATTTTCTTGAAACTTCGCAAATATGCTAGAGTTAATGTAAATGGTGGATTAAAAATAAAGAGTTTTGCTATATTATAGTTTTTACGCAAAAAAACCCCGATTCGGCCTCCTTAAATTTTGATACAAATTTAATGTAAGAGAAATTCGTAAATATAGCATCATTGATCATTTTATTGCATAGATGGAAGAGGTAACGCATCAGACTTTTGGCACATTTCCATATTTAGTGTAAAATGTAGTGGTTTATTGATTTTAATTAGTTTAAACTGGATCTATGCATAAGACACGCCATGTTACAGATACGTTTATGAAAGCAATCTGGTTTTACTCAATATAGGTGAACATTCTCATTGGTGTAATACTATGATGGATTCAATGACAGTCTTAGCCACAGATGGACTATTCAAGGGGAGTTCATCCCAAAGAGACTCGGTGAATTGTTTAACATAATGTCCAATTAACCTTTATTTTCGGTCATTGCAAATTTTAAATACGTCATCATACATGTAATGTAAACGAATTAAATGTTCGTTAGCAGAACAAGAAACGTAGTGCTCAAACATGCGTTAAAAGTACTGCGAACAGATTCTAAGTAGAAGTAAAGATTTTTTTATGCCTTGATTTTGAGTTATTATAGCGGTTTAATGGCTAGCACGAATGAATTAGCCTCCGAGGATCCCCAGTCTATGTATGCTGTACTCCCCAACTCTGGAGAGGCGCGTGAACCGCACGACGAATGGCCCCCGCTCCTCACGTGTTGGAGGTACTTAAACCTCGATCTAAGATTTATGTTTCTGTTGTAATGATTTTCCTAATCACAGGACCTGAAGTGCTGAATAATATCCATGCAGTTTTATTACATCTACGCATACTGCTTAGTACGCAACACCGGAAGTCAGGATACTGTGTTTCCTTTTCTCAGGAAAGCCCGAGAGTGTAATCAAATGTAAATCAAGGTTAATGGTTACATTTTTTCGCTAATTGACACTAATCAAGCTAATTAAACTCTTAAAGTTTGTTAAGTTTGGTTGATTCAACCCCGGTGTATCGTTTCCTAGGTAACAGCTCTGTGATACCTTTATTCACGCAATGCATGCGTCAACAACCGTCCCATTGACTGGGACTGTTTGTCTATAGTCTAAATTACTGCACCAAAAAATACAGAGATTCAATTGATATGGCATTATCCAATACCAATACCATCATGCCTCCAATTACAATCTTAAAGCTGACTTCTGAAGTCACGTTGGAGTCAACTACCGGCTGTAGAAGCATTCAATCCATCCGCCTTTGTTGTAATTACGTTATACAAAGCATCACATAGCTTTAAGAATCAACTTGAAAATTCACACAAAAATTATTTCATCTACTATTAACTAAAATCTGTATACGTGCCAACGTCTTCAATAAGGGGGTACAAGATTCTCGTATGATAATATTGTCTTAACAACCATTGGTAACTGAATGATACTTATAGTTTTTATAGCAATTAAAATACCAGTAAGGTTTTTTTGTCACAAACACACAGAATATCAATTGCATTATTTTCTTGCCGTATGAGAAAGGGATTTAATTAAGAAATATTTAATAACTTTCTTTAACCATCAACATACCTGCATCTTATATTATG
Source organism: Magallana nippona (assembly GCA_033439105.1). Taxonomy (NCBI): domain Eukaryota; kingdom Metazoa; phylum Mollusca; class Bivalvia; order Ostreida; family Ostreidae; genus Magallana; species Magallana nippona. Next base: position 6,425,174 of record CM065923.1, read on the forward strand.
TAGACAATTCTAACGTTTAAAGAAAAAATAAGAGATGGACTGATTAGAACCATTTTAACAAGGCTTTGGACTTTCGGTAAGACGTAACTATTTATTTCTTGCATCAAAACAAGTGAAAATGACGCTGCTTTTGAGAGAAATATGCACATATTGCGTAGTTTTAGCTCAAAGGCCAGACAAATCTTTTTTATTTCAAAGAGCCATCATGATGGCTGAGTGGCCAGCAATGAAATAGACAGTGCTGTTTGACAAAACTACCCAAAGTCCAAGCTCTTATTAAAGTGATTCTTTTGGGTATAGCAGAAGCTGTGTGGGCCACTAACTTCAACTGCCTTTTCGACAGAGACAAAAAAAGGTTGTTTGTACATTTACTGGGAAGGCCCATAAATTTGAGATCGGGGATTTCAAATTTCAAACTCTCACAGAAGAGATTCCATTTTTGAGGGAGGATTTAGTTTTTCTGGAAGAAATCTTTTAATCATTCAAAACCAAATCTCAGGCATAAAAAACTTGTAAACGATAGTAGGCTGCTTTTCAAAATAAATTTTATAGGAAATGAAAAAAAGGTCGGCAAAAATCCTAAACACCTGTATGAGGCTGGTCTTGCACTCCAAACCATTATTGCACACCAGCAATCAAAGTAAAATTGTAACAGATACAAAACTAAATCATATACAGATAATCAATATGTGTATTGATGAAAACTATAACTCTGCAAACATACTAGCTATGTAAACGTGCAGATAGATAGCTAAACTTGAGACGTTTAATCATTTTCAAAACAGTTGCTTATAAGACATTGTTATATTGAACATTAAGGCATTACGGAATAAATGTCAGGATAGATGTATCTAAATAAAAGTGTCAGTTCTACTGAATGGTACATGCATTGTTTTATTGAATTGGAAAATATAGTTGATCAAGTTAGTTTTAAATGAGTAATTAACGGAGGCATTAGATATTTATTCTGTTTGTGGGCTGTTCTCATGGGGCATCGAGATGATATGACGTAGTGGTCGCAAACAAAGATATACATTCTAGTTGGTTATAATTGCGGGTAACTGATTCAGAGTTCATCTCCCTGAAATATTAAATATGAATGATAAGGCCTGTTCTTTAGAGTGGAAATCATTAAAACTCAAATTAATGTCAAACAAAATATCAAGCAAGATTTGCGCGCGATTTAAATTATGCATATTTCAGGACTAATTAGATGTTTTTCATGGACAAAGGAAGCTATTATTGAATATCAAAATTCTGGAAATCATATGGTAATTTTTTAGTATGGAAATTAGAAACTATTCCTTTGATCTTTGAATCAACATTAGCTACGCCGACTTAATTCTAAACCGTATCGGGTTGGAAATCCGATTTCAGGATAACGACTCTTAAAAACATATGCGAAGATCTCCTAAATCAAAGGACATCTAAATACATTTTTAACTAAGTGCTACTTATATCCACAGAAGCGAGTCATGTTCCTAATTAGAAAATATCTCATTAGCAGATATATACAACATAGTTTCATTAAATACTTCAAAGTATAGTTAGACTTGCATGTACCACAAACTTTACAAACTGTATGCACACAATGATTTAAACAAAAAGTTATTTTATTATTGTTTGTGTGACTGAGTGTGTTATTTGAAAAAATAAGAGAATTAAAATCGACGATTAAAGCCGTTTGTTGATACGTAACAGCATGGGTTTTCTCACACCTGTTACGTTGCATGCATACACTTATTGAATTATTAAAAGCAATATGAGCTGTCTATTTTTAGAATTTTATTTTGCTGCCAAAACTGTTGTCATGATAATTCTGCATGCAACCTCAATTGACCTTTATGAATAATATATTAAAATCAATCAATGGGGGCGGGGGGGGGGGGGGGGAATGAAACCCCTGACCAAGTGTTCCACAGTTCCGCAGTTCCCACAGTTCCACACATTACATATAGTAAATTAAATATAAATTTGCATATCATATACAGATTTGAATATACAGTTTTGAGTCAACAATTATTATACATAACTAGAGGCATAGTATAAATACATAACATATGTTAACATACAAGAAAATATATTTCTTAAATACAATGTACATTGAATGAGTTACGTGCAATTTGGCAATTCATTATTACGGATTAATAAAGCACATTTGATATATTTAGCAAGACCAACCAAGGTAAATACGTGATCTGAACCAAACAACTGGAGTAAATTAAATGTACTTGGAGACTTATAATAGCACTCGCTTATATATTTTTTCATTAAAATTATAATATTTTGGACATTGAAGAATAAAATGAAACTCGTCTTCAATTTGTTGATATTGCAAACACCACATAATCGAGCCTGCCTGCTCTTTCCTTGGTATCTTCCTGTTTCAATATTTAAACAATGTGAAGACAGTCTTATACGAGAAATTTATATCTAAAGATTATTTTGGATTGGTTTTGATAGGTATGATTGGGTTTTCGAGTAATTGTGTTTTGCAAGATATCTGTATAAAAGACACTTTGAAGAATTTTCCATAAAAACATTGCTTTCTTGCATGTAAATATCAAAAATTCTATTTTCATATATATGTAAAAACTGGCCATAATTGACTGCTGTCCGATCCAGAATAGTATTTCATAATTTTCAATTTTCTTTGTAAAATAAGCGGACATCGACCTAATTCACTAATACTAACAGTATATACACAGTAGCAAATTATTTTTGCACGGAACGACAGCAATGTAATTTTGAATCAATCAGGGCCTCTAAATAGCATGTCCCACAAAAAACATGTAAATAACTAATAAAAGTTCTTTAAGGTCTTTTTCGTCATTCTAGAAGTAACTTAGGTTTACAATTTTACAACAGATAGTTCTGACGTGAAAATTACAACACACATTGCTTTAAATATAGTTCTCCCGATTCGTAATAAATACACTAACATATTATGTAAAGAATTATGCAAGTATATAATTGCCAATTATATTTACATGACTGTACGTATTGCAAGATATCTGATTATAAATGTGAATACGGCAATTTTTTAAAGTAAGAAAACACTACAAGGATAGAGAACGTGGCCATTGTCTTTACAAGTTTCACAATAATAATGCATCTTCGCCCCCAAAGCTCTGTGCAGAGGGTCCATTTTCTTACAATACACATATAAAATACTTTAAAAGAAAGACAACTCTCATCAATCAAATGTCAGATTATTACAAATTCGGATTTATCCGTATAAAAATAAAAGTATGTATTTTTCCCAAAGATGAATATTGTCCAAAAATTCATTCCGACGTACTGAAGCATTGTGACGTCACTCGGTCATTCATACTGCTTTGTTTTCGTCGAATCTATAGAGAGAATGCACAACTATACCAGCAGGATAAACGAAATATATATAATTGGTTTCACTTAACCAATAGATTTAGCTATTATTGTTTATTTGATAAATAGATTAATAATTAAATTGATAATAGATTTATCATTGTTATTAGAGAAATAATTGGTTTATTAACGTGATGTTAGCTGATTATGACGTCACAATTACGAATGAAAACGATTGAGGTAAGAAACAAGAATCATATTAGCTATTACTGATGACTATTTCATTTCATAAAATCAATATCTGGGGCAGGGTAGACACACTTAAGAGGCATTTATCTTTTAATACAGGCGCGACAAGTGAATTTCTTTCTACTGCCAATCAGCACGCCCTATTGCAATATTTTTATTCAAATTTCACTGAACAAATCCCATTTGACTGAAATGAAAATCTGTGTGAATGCAAAAGAACTGTGAGCAAACACTGCATGTTGACAAGATGTCCTACTGGCTTAATGATATATCCGTCAGCATTGTATGGCAGTAGAACAGCTATTTAGAAAGTGTTTTGTTATCCGAAATATATAGTTTAAATGTACATATGTACTCTTTTTCATTTTTCCCAGCGAGTGAAAGGATATGAAATACAGAGGTAAGATTTCGTGCAGATCAGAATTAATGAACGAACATTTTTAATTCTTTCTTATAGTTTTATCTTCTTTGTATTCTTTTAGACTTATAAAAAAAAATTTGTTTTTACGAAATTTTAGCTAGGTTTCCAAATGTATATTTTAAAGAACAAACTCTCAATAAGTTTCACGGGCATGTATTAAGTGATTGTTGGTTAAGGTGGGTATATAGATGAATACTAACATAAGGGGGCTGCAGATTGGGTGGGAATGGGGTTCAGATGTGCAATAACAGATTGCAATTACAAAAAGGTATTACCGTAAGCTAATCGACAAACTTACACAACTATCCAAAATTCCCTCAAATTTTCAAAACTACCTATACCAACATGTATATCTAGTGCATGTAGAAAAAGGTTAATAAGTTTAAATTAATTGTATGTATCAAGTGTAGAAGTTGTTCACACATTGTCATCTCAGAATTTAATATTGAACTAAACTACCGATGTTAGCTGCCCGTTAAATATATTTCTTTTTAAAGCCAAGCATCCATCTGTACATGCGATGAATCTAGAAACTTTAACCACAAATGATACATGTAGTTGTTTATTTCCTCATCCGCCCGTTTTGTCTTTTCCGTAAAAATATATTAAAAATCCAATTAATGAACCACTAATCTGAATTAATGTACGTTTTGCACCTCTTGTACTATTTACTAGTATATGGTTTTGAGAGAATAAATAAATTGAATTGAACTCAAATAAACATACAAAGTGGACAAAATAAAGATAAAAAAGACAGAAACGACTGGTTAATCTCTGCTTTGTTTAACATGGACCATAGTGTACGGTTTGCTTGGTCTCTATATAAATATCAAATAATGGGTTTTTACAAAAGTTGATTTAAACATTTGTTGGGCTGAACATTTAAATTCTATTGTTATCACAACACCCAGTTCATCAGTTCTTCACGCAATATTCTACCACTGTTCATTGTGTTCTTTGAGAATTCAGTGCAAGACCCTGGTGTGGGATAGTAGGATAGGGTAGGTCGGAACTGCACTTCTAGTGAACAGGGGATATACAAAGGTAGATGGTGGCCAGAGACAAACCATTGGACCGGTGTGGCAAATAGGGGTGATAGAATCAAAACAATTGTCATGTGAACTATCTGATGACGTCGGTTCCTTTGTGATGTCGTTTCTCGTGAAGATTCCGATCTTGTTTTGTTTACACTAAACTGCCAACGCATGTTACATAAGGTCTAAACGTTGTGGAGGTCTAGTAGATAAATAACAACACACAAGTGTTGGTGTGTTTCGATAATGTTATCCTCAAAGACCCCTTCGTTGCAGGGTTCGGCTAGATCTAACTTATCATCGCCCAGACCAATGGTTCTGTCGTCCTCAAATCTAACGCCAAATAGAAATGGTATTGCTAGTCGAGAGAAAAGTTTCTTAAATGGGGATTCTTTAAGTAGAACAAAATCGAAAACGTAAGTAAAAATTGAATCATAAGGGTTGTATGTTTTTAATTTTCTATTTTCATAATTTTTAAAACTTGTCAATGGCATATATAGACTGTCTTAAGAATTTTGCACGACTGATGACAAATTGTTTAAAATAAAAAAAAAATCCCCTCAATTTCATTTCATCTCATTGTGAATCTCAATCAACGATATGTCAAAGCTTAATAATTTAGTGAATTTGTGAATTTTCAGACAAGCTTCTTCTGTGGGATTTGATATACAGAAAGAATTGATGGACAGACACGCCAAAATGCGGAAACGGGATCAGATGGCCTACCAGCGCACCAAGAAGCTGTACCGAGTCGCTAAGGTTCAACTGGATGGCCAACTCAAAACACTGAATAAGCATTTCCTGAGAGACAGCAAAGAACTAGAGAGAGAAACAACGTTCATTGCAGATGAGGCAAAAAAGATAGAAGAAAGAAATAAAATTTCTTGTTTTCCATATGATTTTCATGCAAAAGAAAACCAATCTACAAAACTTCCGGTTCTTAATAAACCAACATTCCTAGCACATTCTCCTCCATCAAAGAGCGACCTCTCGACAGGGGGTCAAGGTCAGTGTTTATATTGTAACGAAAACAGGTGTCACTTTTTCCCATGCTATCTTCCTGTTACCTATCATTCACTTGGAGTCATTCGGCGAGAGAAGAGCTTTTCTGTGCTGAAGAACTATGACAGTCTTCTAAGCCGATGTTCCAAAGTACGTCCTCCTAGTCGTAAATCGGCCTTAGATGAACAAAGCGAGCAGGGCCTGAATATACCGACTCCGGGTGCCCGGATATCCGTACAGGATCGAGAGCGAGGCTTACAACAATTGGTTAAGGAAATGAAGGAACGGAACCGGAAAATGAAACCACGTGACTGGGCCACTAACTATGGACAGCCGCTGCCGAGGAGAATGTTACTTAAACCTGTCACTTATGTCTCCGATGCTGTGATGGAAATCGATTGATGTCATTTTCATGTAAAATGTCTTGAGTTTTAAAGTATGTTTGTTTCATTGTATGTAATTCCCACAAGACACTGTTTTTGTTTTGAGTTATAAGTGTAGCTTAGGTAATAAATTTCAACACTATCATCCTAAACTTTGTAATGGAAACGATTACGCCACGATAACTTCCTCTGTAATCTTTATTTGACGTGTCTATCATTGAGGTGTTATAACATTTTAAACATTCAACATGGTCCGTCTGCGACAAAGAGTGAGTCGTCATTTGTACAAAGATTGTGACAAATGTTTAAGGAATTCCTATCAGCTCATGCACAGCAGATGTTTCTATGAGACGGGGACTAAACGCATAGGTTGGTATTTTGTTTATTATACGAAATTTTAAAATGTGCTTCCAAAATGATGAAAATGTAGTTATGTACACATTTTATTTTATTGTACTTAAATGAAAACAAATCATTTAGTTCATATTTTCGTATATTTACATTTGCAAATATGTTTCCTTATATATGAACCCTCGGAATATCGAAAACGTTCAATTATGTGTGAGCTTTTTCAAGACGCCTCAATGATAATCGCACGCGCTTATCGTTTGACGGTTGCATTATTGTATAAATAAAAACACGGATATCTTAATTATTATGAACGATTTGCCTTTCTTAAACGTAAATAATGAACAGCAGTTAAAAAGTTCAACGGGATATAAAATTGTCAGCTAGAAAGGAAGAACAGTATATTTTTATAGTGCAAAAGCTAAAATAATTCTTTTATATATATACCTTCTGTGTTTGAAAAACTCTGCAATGCAGTAATGTTGCAACGGAAATATTCAAAGTGTCTATCTCCTAGTACATGTATAAAATACGTTATCATGAACCAGGATTTTGCTCAACAGGTGCAGCATCGGAAAAAAAACTTGTTTACAGGACATCACCAAGGTGTGTTGTTATTACGTACTTCTGTTTGATGATCTGCAAAGTGTCAGCTACGTATTATTTTATTTTTCAAAGAAATGCGTTTTCATCAAAAAACACGAATCAACTTATAATTGACAACAGATTGATACGTAAAACGTGCAAACATGCATAACCCTTCTAATGTATGGAGGTAGGTGTGAGATGATTGTCATTTATGATTGAATGCACTTGTTCAACAGTTGAAAAGTTACATAGTGAACATATTTTAAACAGCGTTATTAGAACTTAAAAATATCTTGTCTATGATGGAGGTAGTGAGATGATGTCATTTATGTTTTAGTGTTCTTGAGCAATCACAGGAATTTATAGTGTCTATATTCCAACCAGCGTTATAAGAACTTGACAAAAATGTCTTTGAGAATTCATTAGACACCAAACACTGTGTAAGGTTTTATCTTATATCGCAGGTCTAAATACA
>CM065923.1:6433500-6458500 GCA_033439105.1 Magallana nippona
AGATTAATAATTAAAGAGTTTACTAGATGAAATAGAAAAAAACAGAACATATTATGCCAAATCAACAAATTTGCCACAAATACTTTCCTCTACCTCTCCATTTTTTTGGTTAAAACTACTACAAGAAAATCACATGTTATAAAAGCTTCAAAGAAATAATCATTTACTTTCAACGAGTGACAAATCGCGTTTGGTTAGCTATGAAACATTTAAGGGGAATCTAAATACAACCAGAAAATACGCAGCGTTCCTGTGAATCAAGGAAAATCGAAAAAGTTCCACAAGTCTACAACCTAAAACTGTAGTTCTAAACGCAAAGTCGATTAATATACCCGGTACAAGAGATATATATATATATATATATATATATATATATATATATATATATATATATATATATATATATACACACACACAGGAGATATTGTCTTTTCTAATTAACTCAAGTAAACAGAACTTATTATAAAAGATATATGTGCTTTTGTCGTTTTAAACTCAAGTGAAAAAATACACTGTATTCAAGAATCTCTGAATGACCTCAAGAGGGATCTGAGATCTAATAAACATACGAGTGCACGATATGAAGAGCAGTTTATCACCGATTCTCGTCAAACACTGTGGTTAAATCGGTCTCCGTGAAATACTGCCGGAAGCGACAAAAACATGTCTCGTGAATAAGACCAATGAAATGTTGAAACTTTCAAATATATACGTTTTAATTTGCAACTAGAAGACTGAGATAGACAGAGAGGGCCCCCATTAAGGGCTTTATTTGTTCAACGTATAAGAGAATAAGTTAGAAAACCGCAGTATATCATACCGAAAGGAACTTTCAAACGAACTACCACTTTGATGTATATATTCCTTATAAGTTCAAAGAAAACCTGCTGTATGAAGGCTTACAGAAATTTCGTGAACATTTGTTACATTTTCTGTCACAAAGCTGACGATAACTCAAATCGATTCCATGACAACCTTTCGATATAATCTAGATTGTATCTTATAGATCATTTGCCTGTTAGACATTTTATTGCAACGTAATATCTCAATTTGTTTTTACCAAAAAATATAAGTTGACTATACGAGAAACCCCGTTTAACTTATCGGGGTCATACGCTTTTCTTGTCTGTCATTTGTACAACTATGTCAGAATTTTTTTTATATCAAAAACACTTCTTTGTTAAGATAAAATATATTTATTCTCACTTGGCCTAATAAACAAGTTTTGTATTGATATAGTAGTATGAAACTTTAATTGAAACAAATCATTTATTTGTATCACCGAAATGTTTTTAAGATATGTTTGTAAACTTATTAAATTTGATTGTCGGTATATGTATCATTAGTCTTGCATGAGTATATATATATTAATATACACTGTAACTCCAAACTATTAACCCCGAAATCATATGCAGCTTTGTGTACACCAACTGATTCTTAAATATTCTTGTCAACCTGTTCTTAAGTAATATGAATTATCAACAGATCAATTATACTCCAAAATACTTGGTATTAGCAGTCAGTGATTAGAATCCTACGACTGGTGCTATTGGACTATGTGAAAGTTCTATTAAAACCGGATATGACGTAATGTTCAAAGTGAGTTTGCCTTGAATATCAGACTGATATTGAAGGGGTTCTATTACGTAGGGTAATTTAGTTCCGGTAAATCTCACAGCATGAACGGGATTGGTTCCATGTGGGAACACGTAGAACAACGGAGTAGATCCACCATCCTCGAGAGCTTCCGGTTTCCAAAGAATCATATATTTGGCTCCCCTTACTTTAACCTCTTCATCGAATGGCTTCTGACTGTGCACTTTTTCGCCAAACAGATAAATATAGCTCTCTTGACTCTCATTCAGGGCGTACTGGAAATAAAAGTCGCCGAGAAAATCAAGTAAAGCTTTGAAGGCATGGAACACTGGACGCTTGATGAAGCCAGTTGTTGGTGAGCTGGTCAAACCACTTCTGCAATAAAGATGGTCACATTGTGTATTGGCATAGAAAAACCAAGTGACCCTGTCTACAGCATTCCTGGACAAAATTAAAAGTCCTCTCAGTCCGTAGATAGCTTGCGCAGTCTCCGTAACACACTCCGGGAATGTACATTCTTCGGTCCCTGATGGTGCGTCCCATCCCCATTCCGTCACCCACACTGGGTGAGATGGGAGGTTAACATCCCTCCATCTGATCATATTTGTTAAGCTATGGAAGGAAGACTCTGGATGTTCAGGGTGTACCCCAGTCCTCGCCCCTGTATAACTAGAGACATAGCTGTAGGTATGAAAATTGATGACAGTTACGTTCTTTGCTATTGGAGCGTCTATACGAGTTCCTATATAATTACGCGAAGATCTCTTTTCATGGGCTTGGAATGCTCCAGGAAGAACTTTAATTTGGGAGTCTACGCTTCTTATTCCTGCAGACATGCTTTGAAGAAGGTCTTTATAAAATGCTGCGTCGTAAGACCAAGGTTCGTTTCCCACTTCCACTGCGTCAACTAAATTATTCCCGATCGCAGAACCAAAGTGCTTTGCGAATTCTTTCCCGTAGTTAAAAGCAGAAGCATTAAGGTTATCCCATCTTGATTGCTGAAAATTTGAAAATTGGACGGATACATCAACCTTTAGGTTACCGTTTTTCCAAGCTCTGTACTCTGTGTCCCAGTTCAACCATGACTTGGCATTCGTTCCTCTACCTTCTCCCATTTCAGAATATTCTGGGTCATTGTCAGGATCCAGGACGTCCCAGTCCATATTGTGGTAGTTCCGAGCGTGAGAAGCCACTGCGTTGTAAAGGGTCGGTCCCTCCCCAAGTTTAAGTAATGAACTGTACTTATTATTTCCCCAGCCCCAGATTCCATTGACTCCTAGTAGAGATCGCAGGGTGTTTTGCTGAGGTTTGGGTGGTATTTTTGCTCCCCAAATCGAATTTTCATCCCAAGCATCCACTTCCCAAAGATAAACTTTGTTATAAGGTTTTGGATACATATGATATTCAAAAGTGATGAAACGACCCCTGGTCACCGATGAGAGACGTGTGACAACGGCATTAATAGCATTTGGGTCTAAATCTTCTGATATCCATGAGTTTCCGAATTCTGAAATCTTCAATTTTAAGGCAGAGGCTGTGTTAGATCCAGCCCAATGTCGTGATCGAATTGTTTGAATCATACGTGTCTCCCCGAGGTCTAGGGTCAGTCTAGCGATGCATCCTAAACTCCCCAGAGCACTAACTTCTCGAATTTGAAATTGTTGACTAGAATTGAACTCTACCCGAGCGACAGCGTAAGAAATGTTGGTAAACGAGATTTGTTTGTAGCTATCAGTGGATACGAGCAACCTTGTTTCCCACCGAATGTTGTTACTGTCAAACAAAGACATCTCGGTAGCACCGTGGTTGTATATCCCCCAGACAGTGAAGAACGTCAACACCTCGGGTTGAGGTAGACTTATTACTAACTTGGCTTCTGAGGAATCTTGTCCGGGGTTAATCGTAGCTACAGTGTAGGATGGGTTGCCATCAGTGGCTTTGTAAATATCGGGACTATTTGACACCGAGCATAAATTGTTATTCTCACAAAGACCATGAAATAGGTTCAGTTCTGGGTCACTCACGAAGCCGCTCGGCAGACAGCTTCCGGAAACCCACATAGTGTTGTCGTCGTCATCCACTACTGATCTTGGATCAGATGTACCGGAAGAGGACGAAACATTTACTGTCACTCTCGGATACTTTGTCCATGACGTCACTACACCAGCATCCGGGTCCCATTGAACCGACTTTTGGGGTATTATTATCACCACGGCAAGAAATGTGAAGAATTCTTTTCCACCTCTGCCGGTCATATCCAAAATCTGTAATAGAAAGGTTTTTTTTCAAGGAAGGATTGAAGTTTTTATGTATCATGTATTTTTAATATGTGCATTCTTGATAGGGATAAGCTCTTGTATATTATACAGATACGTCTTAGAAGAATCAATACATGCAATAGTTTACAGTTGTTTTTCCATGTTCACGATACCATATTCCTCGATGTACGATAGATATTCATAGAGTATAGTCTATCCATTCGTTATATAAGGTAAAATATGACACTTTTGATTTCATAGCTCTAGATCAAATAACGAACTATTAAGAACTAGTATAATGTTAGTCTTTTTTTAAATGAAACGGACCAAATAAGAAATTGATACACATTTATTTACGTCTTTTTTATACATGCCAGTATATTTGAATACAATTAAGTTACCTGTAATTCTGTTCTCCTTTCTTCCAAGCTAAGTCAGCTTGATATACATGTACTTGGGAATGTTATCTAGAGCGACAGTGTCTTATAATAGTGCGATTATAGTCTACAGCGACTTTCTTATATACTCTCTAACTTTGGGAATTCCATTGATGAATTGATAAATTGATGAATCAGACTACGTTAAGGAGTTTACGTTTTGAACCAGGATTTTGCTCAAGAGGTGCAGCATTGGAAAACAAAACATGTTTACAGGGCATCATCGAGGCGTGAATGCTTCATGTTCTTATATATATCCGCGTCAAAGTTACCGTCAGCAAAACTCAGGGGTCATAAAGGTCAACTATACTTACTTATTTGTTTCTTGTTTGATTGACTTAAAAAGATGTCAAATCATTTTCATCAAAATTCATATTCCGCATAGATAATTGTTTTGCACAAAGTACATAAGAAACATCAAATTCAGGAGAGAGGGGCACGCGGTCTACAACAATGTTTTACTGTGCTTGTTCAATCGAAAGGATTTTATGTCAGCGTTGTAAGAATTTGACAAGCATGTCATTTAATTCATTTAATGCTATCATTAGGTGATAGCAAAATCTTTTCAAGGCTTCAGCTTATATCGCTGGTCTTAATACAAGATTTGCGTAACCCACTTTTACGTGAAAAGATTGTAGACTGAATAGAAAACAGAATATCCACACATTTATATATGAAGGAAATAACATTTAAAAATGTAAATTGACAACGCTACAGGCAGTGAAAAGATCGGAGTTTTCATACAATTTCAATTGTGTTGTGCATTGAGCCTTTTAATGGGGTACAATGCCAGTAAATGTTCTTTTTCACTCTTGGTGCAGCAAGAACAAAAGTCTTTGCAGTTAGAAACGGACATGTGTGAAGTCGGTGCCAGTGCTTCATTTCAACAATGAATAGATCTGAAAGGTTTTTTTCACTGGAATAAAACGGGTATAAGGACAAGGAAAAAGCATCCGATACTTCAACCAGTGAAATCCTTGCATGATTTAGATTCCTGTTAATCATAAATTGGGACTTAATAAAGGTAAGTTTTTTTTTATCTAAAATGCAACAAACACATGCACATGTGTGTGATTAAGAAATATGAACAAGGTCGTTGAAATATGGCTGTTTTGCATACATGTCATCCTCGCTAGCCAAGGGTTAACGATCCACTCTGCTCCTCTACAACCCTTGGCGAACGAAGATGCATACATGTATACATAGTTATAGCTCGTATTTTAGTAAATATGGCAACGTACGGTGCTCTGTTTATATATCATATTCACTTACAGAAGGGTTCAATTTGAAATCAGAGCTGTTACATTTAAAAGGATTCTTACAATCATTACTGAACTTCCATAAACAATACTATTGTGTCTTGTGATATTGCATGGGTGCATTGAATTGCACGCTGTATGTCTGCCTTTTTTTTTATGTCTTGCTGTATCATCCTAAACGAAAAGATCAAACAGTATTCGATGCCAGAAGTCTGTTATTTAAAAACATCAAAAATATATAGCGAATTTATAAAAATTGATCAATGTATATGTCTTTGATTAAGCTCTATAAGATAGTACATTATAAATGGACAATCGGTTTCACATCTTTAATTTGCTACTCTTTCCTTCTATCATATAAAAGCTCTATCAAGTACCAAAAATGTATGTAGATATCGGGAAATCATTTTGCTGTGATCGTAGGGGCATTTTTCCGGGTGTTTTGCAGCAACGTGGCATAAAATCCAATTTATTATTGCACTCCGCTCGACTGTGCATTGGTTTTGGATATAGAACTTTCGTGACCACACGTGAATGACTATATATACATGTATGTCTACGACAGAAGAAAAAATGCGTGAAAGAAGAATATATTTACATTTTTCGGTGTCTGCGTCTGTGATAACACTACGTATCGATTTTGTACTATACAGTCCAATAAATTCAATTGACGTATAATTGTGGTGCAAGCGGGGTTTGCTTATTTTTATTCAAATATTTAATTGTGCAATTGCTGAAAATTGCTATAAATATAAGTTATAAGGAATCATTCTTTGAATATTGTGAGGTGATAATATCGGTCGGTCAAATATATCATAAAGCCCTGAATTCGGGCTTTATTGGATTTGATCACGCCCCGACCAAAATTATCACTTCACAATACTCAAAGAATGATTCCTTATTCCTTAAATAAATTCGGTTGGTACTCGCTGTGCAAGTTTCATCAATCATCACGCTGTCAATAGAGGGAAAAGTATTGTATCATATCCGAGTGTAGAATATACAGTGTACGTGTGTATATAGTATTGGAGCTTGCATGGAAGTCCATTTAAGACCTGTCAAAAATATTTTAGAATTAGCCATATTATATTTAATTTAACAAATATTTTATTATGCAAATAAGTACATAATAGGATTGGACATCAGGCTATGCCTATTGTAGTCCTCTCCCCAAGGATCAAAGTTACAACTGATATTTATTATATACTGATGTAAATCTTTATAACAAATATACTTTTATTTTATTTTTAAAGTTAATTTTTTTTTTTAAAGTTAAAAGTTACAACTGATATTTATTATATACTGATGTAAATCTTTATAACAAATCTACTTTTATTTTATTTTATAACAAATTTCAAAATGTGTTACAACAAATTCATCAAATATTTTATTACAAATTGTATATTCGTTATTATGAACTCAACAAAATACCATGATATGGTTACAATTATGTTATAAAATGTTTTAACGAAATAAATTCGTTTTAACAAAATAAGCTACTATACAGTCGAGAATTGGTTATATCAAATTCAAAAATATTTGTTATATGTCCTAAACAGTTTTCCGCAGAGCTTTTGGTATTATATATCACATACAATACATCTCAGAGACTCATTTTTAAATTAAAAAAAATATTTTATCACATCAAGGCAGGCCCCTTGTATAGACGTTAATACTTTCCTTTTTTATTCATCAATCACTTTGTTCAGTTTAAATTTCTTTCAAGCTGTAAATCTGACGGCATCCAGTTTTCTCCAAAATCGTTTAATTGCGAAGGAATATGCAATATTGGTTTTAATAAAGATTTTGACCATATACAGAGGCTAAAGAAACCTAGCAATTTACTACTTTTAGAAATGACTGCTTTTGATTAAAAAAATACAGCATATTTTACACTATTTATAATTACACCATTACCTAATCAATTTATTAAACGTTAAAATAGGTATATGTTTGCATTTTTTAAAGTTGAAATCATTTATTACAAATTAATGAGAAGAATTGGTCAAATTCCGGAAATAGTCAATCTCTTCGTACAAAACCTAAAGTTATAATTTCCCACAATGCAGTGTCAGTTTACACAGGATTCAAGATGGAGGGGGATGGAGATAATGATAAGATTCCAGAAATTAAGTATCACAGAAGACTGGATAGATCGCCTGAAAAGGTTCTGAAATTAATGAATGAATACGATAAGAAATTAATCAGTGAGTTCCGTCGGGCGAAGGAGAATGCTCGACATAAACTAGTGGATCTACAAGATGAGATCGATGACAGGTGCGTGTGTAGCAGCACATAAAGTTTACTGTTACAATTATAATCAAACAACCGTCCTACTAAATTCAGTATCAATCCTTTACCTTGTGTGCATTCAATCACCAGAGTTGGTTTATGCATAATTGCTGTCTGAAGATCAGTGACCATCTGACCATCAGACTACAATTTTCAGATTTCAGAACGTCACCAAATGTCATGAAATCTTGGCCTATTTTCATTACATTGATTGTGATATATGTATACAGTATGTGTATTTTGAATTATGAAAATAGACAAAAAGTGATGAAACAGCTAGGAACTTAAGACACTTTTAGCACAATATATATAATTTCATTTTCCAGTGTGTCTTGTCTTTGATAACACTACCAATCAAATTAATAATAGTTCAATTTAGTTTGTCACTGACGCAAATACTTACTGTTGGGGTGCAACCTGGGTTTGATGAAATGAAAATACCATAAAAATGTCAATAATCTAATATTTCATTATACAGTTGTGATACAAATATAAGGACTAATAATTATGGAATCATTCTTTGAATATTATGAAATGATAATTATGGTCAAGACAGGGCATGATCAAATCTTCATGTATCATATAGCCCTTGAGGCTTTATTGGATTTGATCTTGCCTGACCAAAATCATCATCTCATAATACTCAAAGAATGGTTCCTTATTCCTAAATTAGATTTGTTCAAATTTTGAGATATGAACAGTTTTGTCTCAATGCATGAAAATAGCAGATTATTTTAGAATTGTTCCTTAAATTAATTTATCTAAAGAGTCTAATAAATATAAGGTTGATCCTTTAAAACTTGATCATCTAAACTATGAATAGACCCCACAAAAGTTTCAGAATTTTTCCCAAGGTTCTGTATTTTTTTATTCCTACTTCAAAATGACGTAAGGTTCACTTATGTAATGACTCATTTGATACTATAGAGCCCTGTCCCTATCAAAGACATTTCTTTCATAAATTTAATGTTGCATCAACCTGTAATGCCTTTGCTTGATTTCTTGCACACATGCATTTACACTGAGATGCACATGAGTAGGATAATTGATACCAATTATTTATCATTTATTTATAACAAAAAAGGTTTTATTTGACTGACAGTGTTATGAACATTCATTCATCTCTGTCATGGAGAAATTTTTTTGGCAAATGACTGATATGAATTTTGTGTAATTTACACACTTTTCTGAGAGCTCATATACAATTATATACTTATGCTGCTTTATTTGCAATAAATAAGAACCAGCTTTATATGTGGATTCTTCATTCATAAACTCAGGTCTACTTTCAAAATTAGGAAAGCTTGACAAGTATAGGTACAGATTTATCTGAATAATTGAGTGAGGCTCCAGATCAATACTGTTCTGATTTCAGTGCAAAGTTACCGTAGTTGACATGCAACATCTGTAGGGAATTGATTACTGGGCCTCAGATTAAATTTGATACCAAAGTGAAATTCTATAGGTGTTATTATTATTCAGTTCTCTATAAATGATAAATCAGTAGTTATATTCCTAATGCATATTCTGGTAAGACTGTTGATTTGATAGTTCTGGTACGAAGTTGTCGAAATTGTGAAAATGATAAATTTTTTTTAATTGATTTTCATCATTCTGAGACAGCTAGGGAATTAATATTGATAGTTAAACTTTATACATACCATATGTTACCTACAGTAATTTTGTTTTTAATTTTTTTTTACTCATGTAATTACTCAGTATCAAGCAAAACTTAAGTATATACCCATAATCTGGGTTATAAATTTAGAATTTTAAGAAAATATTAATATACTTGATGTAATGTAGAATTAATTTCTACCAAATATATACTGATTATTTGACATAACAATTTAAATGCATGCAGATACTGTTATTTGACATGTATATAAACATGTGGCCGTGGTAATTATTAAACTTGAGAGATAGACGTTCAAATAAGAAACATTGGTCAATCCGCCATTAGAAAGTCATTACAGTAAATATCATAAATATAATCTCTTACTCATACTTGCCAAAGGAGAGCAATCAAATTCGACTTACCGGTAAGTCAAATTTTCAGATAAATATGTATTAGTATTTCAAAATTTTCGATTTACAGTATTAAGCCACATCCTTAGCTAGTACATGTAGTTTAAATGTTTACACTATTGTTTGGGGAAAAAACCCATATAAATGGCAAAAATAATTTCATCCAATTGTTAAAATTATTCCTGAATTACAATTTGATTTGAATTTTTTATTTAAGGTTATACTAGTTTGTGGTCCTGGAGTCTGAAGTCTCTTAACCAGTTTTCCATAAATGGGAGACATTATGATCAGATTTCAAAACTTTCATGATTCCCTAATGATTGATGGGTGGAAAGCTATTCTGTATTAAGTGCATATATCAGTAGATATATGCAGAGAAATCTTACAGCTTTAAATGTTTAGCTGTTAAAGCTAGCATTGGATTATGGGATTGATCTGTTCCAGCCTAAATCCAGTTGATTGCATTAATTCATAATCTTGTATAATCCTCTAGGAACTTCAACTTCTTGTATGAAATGATTATTTCATAGCAGTTTAAATTTTGTTACCCCATTTACTCTGTTAAGAGCTTGCATTGAAAACTTAAATCCCCTCGGCTCGGGCATTAACTTCACAATGCGAAATTATCAAAAGCTAGATTAAATCTAAAGTCCTTTATTTAATGAAAAGAAAACAAGTTATGTTCAGGTGCTGCATTACATTTACTTACACTCAGATTGTGTACAGCACTGACTGGAACTTGTGTTAGGACGTTCAGGTCTCCTTCGAGGTTTGTAGAAAGAAAGTGAACATTTAGCATTGAAATATCATCTTAGATACATAACACACGTTTTTAATTTAATATGTGACTCATTTGATTGTTTACCTTTATTAATCTCTCATCATACTGTATACCAACTTTAATTCGCGATGACTATTTCTAGAACTGGTTTGCAGCTACTATTTTATTGACTAAGCCGTATCAACATCCATGTTGTTATTACAAGCATACGACAATAAGTGGTTTTTGCGTGTGAACCCGGCGAAAATTTCTCGCCATGAATAAAAGTTGGTTAACAGTATGTTGGTTAGGTATCTCTACATATACATGTTACTGCATCAATTTCTGGGTTGCTAGTATTGTTCGTTAGGATTTTTCACTTCTCTGTGTTGTGACACTTATTGGTAATAAATGAATTTCATTTTTGATGTACTTTCTGACAAGAAAACATGTCAATGTGAAATCATTGATGTTGTAGTTCATAAACCAATGAATCTTCAAAAATGAAATTCATATCTTCTATTTATCCATATTTCGATATTACATTTAGGTCGAAGTCATATCATTTATAATATGAATACCAGGTTTAACCATGTTTTTATTGTGTGTAATACTGCATCTTAGTCAAACTACCAGGCATAGCTTGTGCATTTTATGACAACAAACTCAAGTCCACCGACATATTTAGTCACCTAATATCCACTGCACAAGCATATGTTTCAGAAAGGCTAAAAGAGTGAGACTCTATTGTAGGGACAAGGTGATAGAGCAGGAAAGACAACTCCGTCAAGCAGCTGAGGAGAGACTTCAGTCCCATCTTACAGACCTGTACAACAACCCAGAGGTCAACAGAGAGTTGAGGGAGCGCCTCCCACGGGCCGGCAAGTCTGACCTCCTGGACACCAGCCTAACCGTCAATGATAACAGTGTAGAGGAGGGGTCAGCTGTAGACAGAATGGAAAAAACGGAGGACACTCCTAAACAGAGGTGAGATGGGTGAAGACAAAAAACATTATACAAACAAGAAAACAAATACAAGGGCATAGAAAAAAACCCACCAACAAACAAGCAAAAAAAAAATAAAATGGAAGGCTTTGTCTCACTTTTTAACTGGCACATTGATTTATTTTTTAATTCTTATCTTTTATATTTCTTTACCTGATCAAATCTAAGATAATACAGTTTGAAATGTGGACAGATATAATCTGACAGAGCATGTTTACAGGAGTTCTAAAACATTCCTGATTGATTTGCCATCAGAGAAAGGTGTGACAGTAAGAGACAGTAATACTGCCGATCACTGCCCCCTTTGTCTGGTGTCAGATCCTGTCAGTAAACCTTAATCCCTTGTGACATTACAAAGAGAGCTCACAGAAACAGAGTTATCTTTCTTTACCCAGACAGTGTGTTGTCATGCCCATTTTATGTGAATACGTTATTTTTAAAACGGGCTTTAATTAATGTTTTTTCCTTTTTACAAACTGGATGAATTATACATTTTTTTTTAATTAGCAGGTAATATTGTAATTGACATAGTGGCACCCTCCTTCCCTTATCAATTATATAAACATTTGTGTATTAAATGAGATATATCAAAAATAGGTGAAATATTTAAAAAGATAAGTTTTCTCCAAAAGAATGTACATTCATGGAATACATGTATTAGTAAAATTAAATTGTGCATTCAACTGTAATAAAATCTATGTCTGAATTAATAAACGTGAATATTAATTTTCACCTGACTGAATCGAGTGACACAACGATACTGAGTTGTCTCTCTTGGTACACAATAATTATGTCTTTGACAAAATGAAGTTAATGTGTTTTGAATCCCTGTAACTGACTTGCCCTATTTAAATAATTCTGACATTTTGCTTCAAATTACCCCCGTTTTGATGACTGATAAAACTAGAGCAAATGGTTAAATGCAGTTACAGTATATATGGGACACAGACTTTTTACTCGTGGCAGAAACATGATGCTCGGAGAAACTGCAGTCACAGAGCTGATTTATTTATTATTGAACATTATGTTATCTCAGTGCCAATATTAAGAAGTTGTTTCAGGGAATTTGTATGACCATTATGTAGTGACGCTCAGGCTGGATCTAAAATGATGCTAAATTGGAAATAATGTACTTTTTAACTCTTAAGCAACTTCAGATTGTCAAGGATAATAAAGCTATTGTGGCGAGTATCGGATGAAGATCTTGCTTTTAAATGCTTTGCCATCATTATGCTATTGCAAGGTTTAAATGGAGATGATCTCCTATAGAATATTCCACATCGATTTATATCAGCGCAGACGTGTTTGATTAATTTTTGCTATGCTGAAAGCAAGATAAAAAGAGCTATTGATAGATGGAAAATGATGAAAAAAATATGCCCAGTATTTAAAAAAGAAAAAAACTTTGAAGGACAATGGGCCTATGGGACGGGTGTGAATGCTGGTTGGGTAAATTCTGTGACACACATCCCCTTTCATTCATACAAACTAAAGTGTTTCTGTAAAACTCAGCAAGATTGCATTAGATTCTTTCTGTATTATGTGAATTGCAATTCTGTCTTTGTGACCAGTCATTGTTGTAATAGTCAGTTGGGAGATCTTTTCATGTTGAATTTGTTTAGTTTTTAAAGTACATGTAATTATTGAAAACTTTATAGAATGGTGGGTGGAATGTGAAGTTACTCATTTTATTAATTAAATTGGAGTTTTTATGGTTGAAGCTTTATTTAGAAACCATTGTTGTGGCTCATACATCTCCAAAATGAGAGAGAGAGAGAGAGAGAGAGAGAGAGAGAGAGAGAGAGAGAGAGAGAGAGAGAGAGAGAGAGAGAGAGAGAGAGAATAAAAATTACATGAATAGATGTAGAGTTCTCTAATGCTCAATATGCACCTGTTTAACTGTATGGACTCTATAGCTTCCTTCTCATTTCTATGTGAACTATCCTCCTTTTTCATCAGAGCTGTCTTCTCTGAGAGCCAAAGGTTCCAGAGTCTAAAACAATCACTTTGGTGGCGACTGATTGGCAACTATGAGCCAAACAAATTGATTACTAAGCCTCAGTATTAAATCCCCTTAGGTTAAACGTTTAGGAGAAACTGATCAAAATTTTGCAAATTATGTTAAGTCTGGTTCTTAGCTTGTCAGGGGCTTGCTTAAAAGCAAACATGGGCTCTTTCTATTATATTGGATGAAATTTGTGCAATTCTGGTAAAGTCAATAGCGAGTAATTCTCTGCTGTTTGCTGAGGTGAATTTGTACCCATACCTTAATTAACTGAAGGAAAAGACGGGAGAAATATGAGGGGATCTTCTTGGACAAAGTCCTTTATCCCATCTGACAATGGGTTAAATAGAGTTTTCGTATTAAGACTATTTTTCTATTCCAGCTGCTGAAAAAATTGCGAACAGAAGCAAAACAAATGATAAGATTTGGTCCAATCATTTGGACCTTATACGTGATTGATGACCTCTTGGTATGAATGGTAGATGATGAACATCCTGAATTGATCGCAGCTAAACCTGCAGAGTAATAAATTCTATCATGATCTTTAATCAAAATTAATCAAGCATCATTTTTGCCAGTTCAGGAAAATTACATTAGAATTGTTATGTGAAATCTGTAATTTAATCTAATGGAGTGTAGAGATGAGAGTGGGGAATTGGTATGGTATACAGGGAGGGAGCTATATGGCTGTGACCCATCATTACCCATTGATCAAGACTGAGTTTATCTCTCTCTCTCATCTTCATAATTCAGGTGTCTCACCTGACAGTGTATTTCCCAACAACAATGGATCAGGCTCTCTACCTGTTCAAGGTGAATACAACATTTGTAAAGGCCTTTTTTCTTTGGTTTTGCTATGGTTGTTAATGCTCTGCAAAATACAAAACTACATACTGCATACAATCATTATTTGCATTATTTAATTAAGGGTAATATTACTTAAGACCAGCTAGATCATTTCTTTTGCAGGATTCAATAATTATCAATTCTACAAAAATAGAGTTTATAATTAACCATATTAGGTTTATTTTTTCAAACTAATCAGTGAAAGTTTTCTGAAAATAATAGAATTTGTATAAAAAAAAAATATAATATATTACTTTGTACCAACATTGAAGTCTTGAAAGCTTGCTAGGTCCTTCTAATGTATCTTTAGCTTATTAGCGTGGTAGGTTATGTGTAGAGCTAAGAACCAACTATATCTAAGGAGCACCTGCTACTATTTTAAATTAGTTCCCTTTAGGTATTCCAGGTAGTGGTGATACTCTGTGGTTTGATATTAGGACAACTAGTCAACATTTGTATCTGATGTTTGACCAGCAATCATCAGACATGAAAAAAATATCTTAAGCAAATGTAATCATGATAAACTTCGGAACTGTAAACACATTGTTGACATCATCACAGAGTATTTCAAACATGTTTAGTTCAGTTTATCTCTGATTCTAGTTTACACAAAGTCAGGAGAATGCTTGAATTAACATTGATACAGTGTAATGTCAACAAGCATCTGATCAGCACTGATCATATTTGAGTTTTAGAGAGAATTTGCTTATTTTATCTTGTACAAATATTTTCCCATTCAACATAGACAAGCTACAGAGCTATAGCACAAGAGTAGGACAAATCACAGTTGAAGAGATTGCTGTGCAAGTTTGTCAAACAAACATTATTTTCTAACTGTTAGAATCAACTCCCAGCTCAGTATATAGCTCATCATGGAGGCCAACAATTTGATTACAGATGGCAAATATTGTCTTACTCTGCTGAGCTTTATACAGATCTGGTGTTCTTTCATTGACTGTGGTACTGTTAACTGAAGCTTTCCATTTTCTGGCTTTGTGTACTCATTGTGTTGGTGTGTTTGTACTATATTTCACTGCTGTTAGAGTGACAAATTTATCAACAAATTCTGACAGTGTTGGTATTCAGTCAGCCAGATAATGATGCCTTTTAAAATATTCTGTTCGATATATCATATTAATGTTTTGATCCCGCACATATAAAACCTGATCCCAACAATGCAAAACACTGGCAAAATAAACATGTATTTGATTTGGGATTCTTATGTGTATTTACTCTGAGAGATGTCAAACATAGATAGAGATTATCAGATATAATCTTGTTTGGAGCTGTCTTAATTAGTCTGAACTGTTGTATACATAAGATTATATCATGGTAATTTTACTGTCAAATTCAAACAGACCTGGATAGGGCATGAATGAAGTAGCGAGGATATGGTGTGCAGTGAACATAACCCGTGTGTTTACTCTAATACAACAGCTCTTATGATACAGTTTTAATGTTTTGTCTTGTGTTAAAGGCCAAAAGGGGATGTTTAATGGCAGATAGAATTTGTTTTGTTTGCACATCATGAATATAACAACCATTTGCCAACTGAAGCCACCAAAAAAGCTATTCCAGTAAATAAACAGTCAAGAGTTTATCATTCATGCTTGCAGTTGGTTTGCAATTGTGAATATTTGTTCAAATTATGAAATCCTTTCAAACAGTTTCATTAATCCTTAAATTAAAACAAAAACTATGGCTCAACGCTTATCATAGATCTAATGTCTATTTCTTTTGTATAACCTTGCAACACATGGTGAACGTCTAAATAATTATTAAGTTTTTTCATATTTATAGAAATTTATTGAAAACTTGTCAATTTTAAATGATACAAATGATTTTTTAGACGCTTTATAAGAAAACAGGAAATATCCTTATTGACAATTTAATCTTTCAGCTCCGCTGCAGCTGTTGTCAATGGGGTGAACCTTTCAGATATTGAGAACCAGATTATTGCTGATAAGGAGAACCAGTCCGATAAGCAGAAGGAAGAGACAACCTCAGGTATCGTGTCAAAAATAACTCTTGTCGTTAAAAACACAGAATAACAAAAAGTTAGATATACATGTAAATCAGATAGAGGGCCTTTGGTCTTCAAGAAATTATTATTAACGTAATTTAAAGAAAATAAATTCTTTTTACAGTTGCAGCAGCCTCCGAAACCTCTCCATCAACCTCTTCTAGGAGACCTCTCCCATCCTCCTTTGCCAACTCTCCTCAGCAACCCTTCAGTCATATTGGAAGTTATGCCCCCTCCTTCATTGCCTCACCCATGTACCTCAACCAGCCCTACCCTGCTGGCTATCTCAACCCCTCCTTGTTCTCGTACAACATGGGGTCCCCTAGAGGGCAGCCAATTAGGCCCTCCTTCACCTCCAGTCTTCAACAGAACACCAATGTACCAGTCTTAGAGGAAAACTTTGCTCCTCAGAATTCAGCCACTGCCTCCAGTGAACAGGTCGACACTCCATTAGAGGTGACAGATCTCAGCTCTAGTCCCCAGAAAGAGGCCAAGTCATTTGATCCACTTCCATCTACTGGTCTGGGGTTCCAGACAGGGTACAGTCCTTTTGCTGCCTCCACTTTAAGAAGTTCCTCATTCCTACCTCCTAACTCCTCCAATGTGCAATCCTCAATGACAGGCTATTTCCCTTCATTCTCACATGGGTATGGTCTTGCTGCATCCAGTAATCCAGCAGACCAATCAAAACAGATAGCACTCCTCCTCTCAGAACTTGATGCTGCAAAGGCACAAAACAAAAAAGTAAGTCTGCTATTCTTACATTGAATGTTTTTCAAAACTAAAACCAATCTTAGATATGATTTTTTTTTCAAATCAGAGTAAGGATATGATACTGGGTACTTATAATATGCTTGTTTACAGAGAAATTGGATGAAAAGATTTTGAAGTGTTGCTAATTTTCTCATTCTTTTATTGCAGTTAGCAGAGCAGCTGGCCGAAGTAGAACATGACTTGGAGACATCCAGACTGAGGTTAAAGACCAAAGAGGTCAATGTCAAGGGCAGCACTGAAGCATCAGCTGCAGCAGGTGAGGAGTCAAGGTCATTTGTAGGCACATGAAAGGTTATTTGTGAATTGTAGAGATTTGAGAGTACAAGGTCGTGTAAATGGTGAGCAGTTTAAGTCAGTGTTAGGTTGAGTAGAGACTGATGTAATGAAGGACATTCTTAGCCTAAATAATAATTTGATTTTTACAATTATTGATTAACTGAATCATCATTCCTTTCTCTCTGCCCCTCTCTCTTCAGCTCATGTCTTTATTTAGAACATTCTAAACAATGTTTTAAGAGCTTTTTTGCTTTTGTTTTTTATTTAAGAGGAATGAGACACCTACTGATACATTTTCCTAAAGAGACACTACAGCTCATTTTTCGCAAATTCCATGAAATTACAATTTTCCTGTAACTTAAAGGAATTTTTTTGCAAAGTTCAATGTATGAACTTTGCAAAAATCACGTTTTGTGAAATCTAAAATTCTCAATTTAATGCTAAAACTAATAATTTTAGATGGACCATACAGTAAATATTGCTAGCTCAGCATTTCGTTCAACAGTGCATGCTCATAAATTGTAAACATTTTAGCGTGGCTTTCAGCAAGAGGGTAAAAAGACCACGAATTTTGACAGATTTGGCAAAAAATGGATCAAAAGAGATGGATACGAAACACAATTGCGAACTGTATATCTTGTAAGAGATAAAAATAATATACCGGTATCTACTTTTGTCATCATTACATCATTTTATTATAAGAATACATGTATATTATTCATTTTATCATATAAGAATATTTTAACACCTAGATCTGCTGAGCATTTCTATTGCCCTTCTTCGTCAGGCGCCTCATTTAAACAACATTCTGAGGTCGTAACAAGTGTAGACATTTCTTAACATTAAGATCCTTTATTTGTCATGTACATGATCCTGGGCATGAATTATTTTTAATATACCTGTTTAATTCTATAAAATAATCTCCAATTCCATTGACAACTGCTGTCATTCAAAATCATGTGATGTAAATAATATTTCAAAGTTCGAGTCGATATGTTATAATTTTTGAACTCCGGACCATCTTTAACACGCAATCGGGAGCTTATTATTGCAGTAAAAAGATTCCAACTTTCAGTGCATGCACAACTTCTATTCTTTTATTGAACTGTGTTTAAAAAAAGAAATAACCAAGATGAGGAAAATGAGCTGTAGTGTCTCTTTTATACTTTCTTTTGAAATAATAAAATTAAACCTTACTTCATATATTTCATCTTCCATAATCCAAATGTCTATTAACATACCATATAGCTTAATGTGTAAGCTTGTCATAAGATTGAGTCAGGCTGGAATTTTACAACTGTTACAAAAATAAGAATTTTTAAAATGCATCTAGTGATCAAATATTATAAATTTTGAAAATTTTGAAAATTGTTAAATAGTGGCCATGTTTTGCATGTGATGTTCTTTCAATCCACTTTGATTGCCTGATTGATGGGTACCATACACAAAGGATTATGAATCAATCACACCATTTTTGTAGTCAACATATATTTCCTGGAAGACTATGTTTTCTGACAGGCATATTGAATACTCCCATTAAAATTACTTAAAAGCTTTATGTATAGCAACAAATCTTCATTCCATTCCTTTCAGACGAACTGTAAAATTAGAACAGCATAATTTAGTTTGCAATAGACTGAGATTTTAGCTGTTTGATGTAAACTGCTTTTTGATAAAATCTTAATTGCATTTGAGATAGATTTTAATGAGTAGATCTTTGGTAATCAATTTACGAACAATGCTTTCCCAGCCCTGGTCAATTTTTTCTGACACAAACAAAATTTGAGCGATAAGTTGTATGAGGAAAAATTTGTAAAGTGATAGTGCTCGAGTGCCCAAGTTAGAAGGCTACAATAGGAATTTCTCATTAGAGTGTGTTTCACGGACCTTGATTAAATGGTGATTGTCATGTCAGTCCTTCAGCCCACTCTTCATTCCTCCTTCTCTCTCTCCCAAAATAATCAATACCAATTATAAGCATTCATATAGCCGTTTGAAATGAGTTGACAATCAAATCACTTTACAACACTTATTAATTTTCGTGCGATACCTCAATCAGGACTGCTTTGGGAGCCCAGCGTTCATCGAGGACTGAAGTGTCATATTTTCTCTCCATGATGTCCAGGTATATTGATTCATGAAGAATCAAAAAACATGGGGAATTTTTTCCTTGGTGATGAAGCATTTGCCAGCGTATTTCATTTTGCTATCAGAGCGTTTATTGATCATCCCCGATTAATCGTGTTGCAGCATTTCTCATTACGGATGACAATGTCCGACTTTGAAGTCTCGTTCGTGAGACCTATCAGCGTAAATCAAGTTGTCAGCCATCAGTCTACAGGCTACCATTGCGTTCAACCTAGACCTGCCTCAGTAACACAGCTCTTGGGGATTAACCATCTTTGAGTTTGCTTTTGGAAAATTGACTTTATTTCACTCCTTTAGATAATTAAGCAGTAGATTGCTTAATAAATTATCTCGTCACTATGGGCAATTTTTTTTTTATTTTGACAGACTTATATTTTACCCTCATGGCGTTTGCAGAAAATAAATTGTTGCTTCATGAATGTGAAATGCCACAGATAAAAAGCTCATTGTGAAATGTTTATTAATTCTCATGCCAAGTTTTCATGCTTGGCATTTTGGTTTATTTTAATGTCTGATTCACTCATATTGAATAATGCATGTAATTTGAATACTCAATTAGTTCTAGAGCTTGCAATTTTCAACCTCTGGTTATCTCAGTGTTAAGAACTAAGCAGCATGCTTTTGTGCACGTTTTAGCAATTTTTTCCAACTTCATTTACAACAGTAATCTGCAATCCACATATGCTTGTATGCCTGTTTAAGATGGAGTTTGAACCCCCCCCCCCCCCCCAAAAAAAAAAAAAAAAAAAAAGAAAAGAAAAAGAAGAAGAAAAGCCCGCCCACTCACCCATCTGAACTTGGATGACCAGAAACAATCATATATTTTCATTTGGCCTAATCATATTAGAATCTATCATTTTTTAACTTTGCTTACTTTGCTATGCCAAAAGAACTTTGCAGTATGAATGATTCATTTTCTGATCTTAAAATCAAAGCTAAGAATAGAGCATTAAAAAAGTGCTGGAACTTATATCAAAGTTTTAATCATGTATTATTCAGGTAAATACAAATGGATTATTTGATCAATGTCATAGCTAGTGGATACATAATATCATAATATTGGCATTTTAAGGTGAATTTGAAAATAGTAATTTTTCATTTTTCTAATAAATATTGATATGATGGCCGGTATTTAAAAAAAAAAATGGGGGCAGAAATGGACCTAAATTATCAAATAAACCCAGAAATATAAAGAAGAGGATTGAGACATGCATTCTGCATTTTTTTTGTCACTAGCCATTGCATAACTTGTGTGTGCCAAAAATTTTAAGTTTCTGTGTTTGACTGCTGTTTTATGCAGGGTTATTTGAGGTCAAATATCAAAGTCAGAATCCCATATACCGTAATGAGCCCAGATCTGTAATGATTTACAAACAGGTATTTTCTATAATTTATACAAGGTATGGTCCAAGAGATCCACTCAGCACAGAGGAAGAGGGAAGAGAGCATGATGGGAAGGATGAAACTGAACTCGCAGGAGAAGGAGGAAGCCCTGCGGAGATTGAGGGAACTAGAGAGAAGACTTGATGAGTACGAGTCATTACGTTGTCCTCTTTTTGATTTACTCATTGAGAAATTTATAAATTCTCAGATTTCCCATATTTATAATGCATATTTAGCACTGAAATAATGTATTCTGTGTGTTTCAGGGGTTATTCTGACAACACTGACCTGTCGGATTTTGATGACCATGATGAGGACGAGGTCACAGAGGTGAGAGGTCATTCCTCTTTAAGGTTTTTTTTTTCTTTGACATGCCAGTTCTCCTTGGGAAAATTGCAATTCTTATTGTAAATTTTTATTGTATACATAAAATACTTAATGTGTATTATGGTATGTAAAGACTGGAGCATATGGCAAAGATGAAGAAATCTGCCATTATTGAGTTTTGCCATAATGAAATGAAACACAGAAGCTGGCAGTCATTTATTTATTAACATTGTTTCATCATCTTTTGAAGATACAAGTCGTGTCTAGCATTAATTGATTCTTAAGCTAGGTTTACCGTCCTTTTATTAATTTATTACAATTATAAAGTCACTAGGTTATCAGTTCCTCTATGAAGCAATTCTTCGGCTCCAGCCATCACTGAGAAATAATATTTTCGTCACTGGATAAGGCAGCTATTCCGCCTGGCTGTCTGTCTGTCCATCTGTCACACATAACAGCCTGCCATGGTTACCGGGGCCAGGACAAGCATCTATCTGCCATCCCGCCCCGAGTAAGGGTGGATTACTGAGATTATCATTGTCACTCGGGGTCTTTATGATTAAGAACGAAGTCTACATCAAAAGCCGCCATGTGTGCAAGGTCTTAGTCTTGCATATCAATGCAACAGCTTCTTTATCGCTGTCTTCAGAGTGCTAGATTTTATTTAGTTTTTAGAAGAAAAAAATTATAATTTAAACAAAAATACACTGTAGTTGTAGAAATTGTAAATTAAATGAATTTTGAGTGAAATATTATATTTTTTTAAGAGAGAAAAGAAAAGGAAAATAGAAATCTCCCATGAAAATTAAAGCTCTGAAATGGAGAACAAAAGTGGAGTACAATCATATACAATTTAGCTTTGACAAGAAGTACTTTAACCAGGCTTGGGTTAATTTAGTATTGTGTTATATTAGTAAAATTGATTTTCATTCTGTTGCCTTCAATAATACTGATAACGTATAAACCCTCGTAAATGTCAAAGACACGGCCAATGAGAATAAATTTCCAGGTTTGGGGGTTATTAAAATTTTCACTCCCTGAAGGGCCAGCATGTAACAGTTATTACTCATCGCAGGAATTTCTTTATTCTGGCAAAAGCCTAATAAACATTGGAGTTAATACATAGATTTATGGTATATACCCTGAACTATGATTAAATTTTTAAAACTTTGGTCAGATGGAGGGAGAGATTTATGTTTATTATTGATCCACCGGCTCCCTAATCCATGTAGAACATGAAATTCAGTATTTGCAAACAACTCAATATAGTCTTGGTGGTTAAATGGGATTAAAAGAGACATCATACTTGGCAATTTGTTTAGAAAAAGTGCACCATTGATATTTTTTGGCTTGTCTGCCATTATCTGGGCTAAGGCCTTTATAAACTTTTAAATACGAAGTAGGTATAATCGATACAGTGCGAGTTCGCTGTCTTAGGACGGGCCCTGTATGGGGGACCAGGAGGTGATCCCTGCCTGGGAATCGGCGTAGTTCTCACCGGGCTTGCTCCGACTCAGTGGGATATTAATGCTGGCCATGGATTCACAACCCCTGACAGACTCAATCCCAGCAATAAATGAACTTTTGATATTATCTTTTTATCACATACTAATCACAATATATAGAATTATCTACAAAATATTTAATGATTCATTGCCAAAAGAAAAGAAAAGGAAACAAAATATTTCATGTTTTCAGTTGAAGCTTTTAAACCCTTCTTTTATTTTTATTTTTATAGAAAAAGAATGAAAAAAAATAAAGTAAAAATCTTGAATTAATTGCATGTACAAATGGCATCAAATGTATCAAAATTCAAAGATGATTAAACTTGCTCATTTGATGTTTTACAGGGTATTGATAACCTGTTGTCTCAGATTGACTCCAACTATGGAACAGACAAAAAATATAACGCCTTCTTACGACGTCTTGAGATGGTAAAACAACGACAAAGGGAGATAACTGAGGAAGAGATGCATACTTTGTTGGAGGAAAGAGACATGGCTTTGGCCAGGGTAAGGGGAAATAACTTTGTAATCATATTCCTCAATAAAAGAATATAGATCTATAAACATCATGCCATATGGTAAGGAGAAAAGATTCTGTATACCAAATAAAGGGAAATTATTTTATAAATATATAAATCAGGATTATTGGAGAGAGAATGCTATCACATAGGCTAGCCAGGATAAAATGAAATAATTTCTTAAACATAGGCCAGGAAAGAGGGAAATAATTCTATAAAAATGGTCAGTATGATAGGGAATTCTAATAGTTCTTTAAACATAGGTCAGTACGATGGGCTAGGGATGTGAAAATATTATCCAATTCTTTCTGTTTTTCATAACCTTTTGTCAAGAAATGTATATGTACAAATGTACTGTACTGTACACTATTGTAAACATTCATAGCATATTAATTTGCAGATTTTTGATTTTATCCTTAAGTCAGCAGTTATTGGATTTAGTTATGTTAACAATAACTCCTATATAGTAATGTGTACGCAGTTTGCTAAATAGATCTTAAAATTGTCTCATTAATAATTTGGTGGCACTCTTAGCCATATTTGGTGTGCAAAACTTTCCTTCAGTAACCTATGACAACATTGGATTTTTGTAGAATTTTTCTCTCCATTGTAAAACATTGCTAATACTAGGCCATTGTGAGTACATTGCGAACATCTTGAATAGATAGTTTTCTTTGTTACATAATACTTTGTTTTCTGTTATTTCGATATCATTGATTTTTTCCTTTTTTAAGTTTCTTCTTTTAACGGCTTTATTTTTGTTGTTGTTATATTCAATACTGTCTAGACTTAAAATCTTCTTATAAAATACCCTTTTCTTCTTCAGTCAAGAAAACTAGAGGAAGAATTGTTGAAATATCAAAAAGAAAACACACCATCAAACAACGAGGAACATCTGAAGGTAATTATCCACTTTTATTGACCATTTTTATAAAAGGAATTTTCAAAAGAAAAACACTGCGAAGCTCCTGGCCCACAATGGTTTCCCGCTGTGGTTCTGTTGGTTTTCGCAAGGGTAGCCACATTCTCATGGCCCGGTAACACTTTAGGCTTTGTGTATTGATTGGATAAAACCTAAGTATATATTGTATGGTGCATTGTTGTAATGGGTCTTTGAAGTTTCAGTAAGTTGTCACTAAATATGTGCTACTGAAGGATCTTGTTTACAGAAATCTTTCTCCCTATGCAATCAAACAGGGCCATAGGTCAAAGTTCTTCTCAAAATAGTTCAGTTTTATTTCAAAAAACAATGTCAATCCAACATAGCTTAACAAGTACCTAATGCTTAATTATTATGAAAGGTTCATAGAATTTAGGTGTTAAGTTAAAGGGGTTCACAGTAGATAGGTATTAGATTAAAATGGTTACAGAATACTCTCTTTGGTTATGACCACATTTAGATATTACACTCAAGAGAAACCAAGAGAAATACAGCAGTAGAATAAATGGGCTGGCTTATTAAGCAATTCTCTCAAGATTATTCTAGTCTTGAATTAATTTTATATTGGGAAGGATTTATTTAAGTAAACAGATGAACATAATAACAAGTATTTCTTTAAA
>CM065923.1:6459000-6486500 GCA_033439105.1 Magallana nippona
AATTACCTTTCTTTTGGCTCTGACATATTTGATTTAAATGTGAATGAACTCCAATATTGCTGGGTGTATGTTATTGATGAGGAGTAACGCAAGAATGACTGTCTTAAAGTACCCTGAAATTAGTCAGGAAGAGAGCAATTGATTATCACCGTGTGTTTCAATAAGATTGAAATCCCCATTGTAGTTCGGTAGAATTGCAGGAATTTAATTACCTTTGACAGGTGTCATAACGAAGCATCTAAGTACTGGCTTAATTTGGATAATACGGGCCTACCCCTTTCACGTAATTATCACCAATTTATTGACCAGTTCATTTGAGTCAGGATTAGTGATAGATTCTGATCACAGCATATAGAGATACATCACACAACACAAACATATTTATTTATTTAACATTATGAGGGTCAATACAGGGGGAGGGAAGTTTGAAAATGTTGTTGTATTAAAAAGCAGGAAGTTGTCATTCAATACATCAACTATCAAGGTGTAATTCTTTTTATCAAGGTTTCTTAGGTAACTCAAAAATGTTTATTTCCTTATACAAGTAGCCAGTATTTTTTTTAACATTTTAAATCTTAATGTGAGAACAACATAAATAAGTGAAGCATTTTATCTTTTAAAATCAATGCTGTTTTCAATAGCCAAAAGCAGGTAGCAATATTAGTGGTTTTGCATGTTTTTAAAATTATTTTGATTTTTTCCTCAGTTTCTGAGCAGTGTTTGGGGCGCCAGAACCCTTTATAAGGTACCAGCCCTCGAGTGTCTGAGGGATAAGTGTTGGATTGAGTTATAATTTTTTCATGTGTTGGTATGAAGCTTTTGAACTAGGCTACAGATAAGTCCAAATCTCTGACTTGTCACAAGGAGTGTAGCTTTAAAATACTGTATGGTTTGCTATTTTGGGATCAAAGAATGACTGTTACATCACAGAAACACTCCACAAGTTATTTATGTCCTCAGTTATAAGTTTTTATTTGATAGAATTTCTTAGGACAATTTCAAAGGTTTTATGAATACTGATACACATGTAATTTAACACAGATTTTGAATGTCGCCCCTTTTTTCACCCCAATGTATGTCTGATCTAGCAAGGACCCATTTCAAGGGTGAGTCTTATCTGGTCATGCTGTATGAGCCATTGTCTGGACCCAGTCCTTAATGGTCCAATGTATCAGGGCAGATAATCCCTTATCACTGTATACCACATTCCAGTATGTACTTGTACTCCCTTATCAAAAACTGTGGTTGCACTATTCACCCGATATTAGTCATTTATTCAGGTGTCAAATCACTTCTGCAAAGTGGCCTATCAAATCAGACCCACCCACTTTGCTCTGAACAAGAAATTTGTTATAACTTAGTTTAAATACAAGAACAAATGTTGTTGTACATGCAATAGGCTAAATTATGATGATCAGTTTGTCTTTACACCAAACAGTGAAAGCCTCTAATTTTACATTGATAGATTAAGAAAATATATAAAAAAAAAAGTTGTTAATGTAGAGATTTTGTTGTTTGGATTGTTTTTTTAAAAATGTATCTAATACTTTAATTTGCTATGAATTAGCCCAGACCCCAGTCTCCAAGGTACTATATACATGTACCTATGCCACCTGAGCTGCCACGGTAGGTTTTGTGTGCTGAGAGATTGGGGCTGAGGGTGCACCATCTCAAACTATTGGGGTGTCAGTGTTATATGCTTTATTGTTA
Source organism: Magallana nippona (assembly GCA_033439105.1). Lineage (NCBI taxonomy): Eukaryota > Metazoa > Mollusca > Bivalvia > Ostreida > Ostreidae > Magallana > Magallana nippona. The sequence continues at coordinate 6,460,711 of CM065923.1, forward strand.
CTTTGAATTGCTCATGGGTATATCAGTATTGCATTGTGGGTATGCTGTTATGGTGCTGCTGCGTGCTGCCATGGTTCACGGTTATGCCACTGGTGCCCCCGTGTGCTGTGTGCATTATCAAAATCTCTTTGCACTGATGAAAGAAATTCTAACATGATTTCTTTGAATTTGAAACTTGAAATTGAGATGTAGTTCCTGCTTTTTGAATTGGGCCTCATCACAAAAATCTTTCAAATCTTGACAGAAACTTTAAATGTACGGTGCGTGTACTTGATCGCTTGTTGGGATTTGTTTTCCACGAGTTCACAGGCGTAGTCATTCATCACAAGTTAGCTCCTGATGACATTTTGGTGTTCAACTGTTTCGGTCAAAGTATTTTGGAGTGCAATCCATCTACCTCGAGGGTCTTGTTGCCATGAAATATGAATTTGTCTGCCTGTGAAATAGGATTTAAAATGTCTGCTCCAGAATAACGTTTTTTAATGGGCCCAAGACAAAACCAAGTACACATTTCCATTTGTGAGATCCGAGAAGATTGGTCACAAAATGTGATCGTTTCTCGCTTTTGTTTGAATAAGTAATGAACTTGGTGTAAAAAATCAACAAGATATTTAAACCATCTCTTCATCTCACCTGACAGTTTGAATAGAATTCTTGTGTCTTGATATAAATAGTACCAAACATTGTCCGTGTTTGTCTACCGTTGAAGCCCAATATTTACCGCTTGGCGATGGGGACCCACTAAGCACTGTTGACTTATGCTGGCTTCCCCCAATGCTCTGAGTCAATAAGTTTTGTGTTAAACTTGTGAACACATTATAAATGCAAATACTTCTGGTAAACAAAAGTTGATGACAGTGGTAATCTCTCTTGATAAGGGAATTTGAACATGGGAATCGTCACCAAGAGCCTTTTTGGAGGGTTTCTTGGATCTTTGGTGGTGGTCCGATTCCACAGGTATCCAATTTCACCCGAAACACAGAACATCTACCGCATGTTGATAAGTAAAGATGACATTTTAAGGACAAATTAAACATTTCTTAATGTTCAAATTTGTGTGAATAGGTTTGAAGCTGTCTGAGATTATCAATGGAGAGTAATCACATGTTTGTGTATTTTTGACGTTGTGTAAATTTGTATTTTTCGTCTTATCAAGCAATATCATGTGCCAATGTGTGTAAACCTGTTTATCCAAAACTCGACGATCTGACCCGTGATACTCCAAACTAGGGGCTGACAAGACAACTATTGATTATAATAAATTCTACGTCGCAACACGTGAAGCCAAAAGACACGAGGAAACGAATAAATTAGGCAGAGTTGTAAAACGTGTAGAACGGAAAAAAACCCAAAGGAGCCGGGAAGGCTAGCCATGGACCATACACCTCTGCTCGATTAGCTCTGAACATATTTGGCCTAGTTTTTGTTTTTACATTTATCAGCGGGAAAAATAAAAGGTCACAAATCCCCATTTAGGATTATCAGAGACTGCAGGAAATTCTTGAGTTTCCTCGAGATAAACCCTGTTTGTGCGAAAGGTTGAAATCACTGTTGGTGGGGTCCCATGTTCCTAATCTTCCAGAGCCCCAGAAGGAGTGCTGGTCAATTATTCAGATTATATTGTTCTTTTCTATGAACCACGACGGTCTTGGAAATAACCTGGAAGGCAGGGATAAACCTGAATTTCAGTCTTACCACACGACGCCGAAATCTGTCCGTTACATGATTCCCGGCGACAGCGATATACATGTATACTGTATAGCTCTAAAAGACACGACCTTTCACCCATTATAAACCCTGACCGAAAGAGGTTTTTTGCCCACGTGAAAACCGTCTTATAGTAGAAAATTTCCCAGATTTTGCGACATGTCCGTCTTTCAACTTTCTTTACTTTAGGAGCCCATAAAATAGCGTTTAATAAAGTGTAGATATGGTCAGAATTGACACGTATGATAGCAATCACCGAGCATGAAATAAATTTGATAAACCGTGGGGGATAAAAGGTTATAAACCTACGATTGTGCTCTTGAAATATATCTCTAATTTAACTGATATTCCCAACCGAACACGTCTGCGCTTACGTCGTGTGGTTTTATTTTGGCCTTTTCTTCCAAGATTACAAACAAATAGGACGACAGCTGGGGTTAAATAAATCGAAAGGCATTAACGTACATATAGCTCGACAATTACCGAATCATTACCCAGTCATTTTAGTTGTATTTTATTCAACTTATCTAGAAGTGAGAGCTGGGGATTTAGAATGAAAGGAACAGTCGCTTGAACGTTTCCAATATCTCGGCTAATAAACCTCCTAGTCTCCGGCCCAGGCCTACTCTCCCAAAGCCTAATCACCGCCGCCGTCAAATTTATTATGCTTCGCACTTGCATAAATTCAGCAAAATGAAAATTCATCTGAAACGTCCGACTTAATTGCATATTATCTAATGCTCAATATGTTGACGATATTGAGGCACATTGCTGTGGCCCTCGCTCGTAGCCTTGGAGAAGCAGTCACCTCTCTAAACACCTGCATATTGTGAATGATTTGTTCTTGGACCGGCCAGATCAGAGCTGATTAATAGTCCGCTGATAATCGCGAGAGTTTTGCCGGCTTCAGGAATGGCCCGGGTCATTCGGCACAGCGGTCATCCAACATTGTCTAAATTCATTCCAGTTGAATCACCGAGTTTTGAAGTTTTCGAAATCTTTGACGATATTTTTCGATAAATTTTGTCGATTTGATTGACGGGTTTAATCTTTGATTATCTACACCATGCTTGGGGTATACATTGTTACTATTATTGCCATTTCACAGAATAAAAGATCGAATTTATGGACTAAGTCATTGCATGCATTAACATGGAGTTAAAATAGTTTATATATGACTTCCGAATTATATTTATCTAGTTACAGATCACCGTCCTGTCGCTACATTATATTGCATTCAGAAGAATTGCAGAATTTATGGCTGTTTTAAATGCAGTTGAAAATCATAAATGGAAAAATTACCATTTTATTGCTGCAGTTGAACTATTATAAACACGTACTTGTGAACACGGCCGGGGTTTTGATATTAGACATCACCCCACGTACGTGTTAATTCACAGACAGGACAGGGGCGGTATTGTTACCGGCACTAGTTCGACATCATGCTTGTCACCGTCCCACACAAAATCCGGGATTTGTGTACAAATTGCTCGACAAGTCGTACTTATTCTAAAATCTTTATATGGTGTTGTTTGATCCCATGCCAGCCCAACAAGAACATCAAGAAATTCTGGATAATGTAAAGTTTTCAGTCTATGTGTAAACAAACCATTTATTACTCAGTATCGATATTGTATTCTGAGCTGATACCCCAATTGCTCAGGGTAAGCAAGAAATTTGCGATACTGTAAAACATATTGGCCAGAATGACCCTTGTTCCCCTCAGAGTACCATAATCCCTGGGCATGTTCATCTCAATCTACCCCTGCAATCAATAACGTTGCCATTTTGTTACATATATATCTGATCATTCGTCATTCGAAAATCGGCTCGCAGCACGGAAAACGTCTTTCCTGTGTGATTAAGAACGTTTTAAAATAAGAGGTTCTGACCCTTTTCTTATTCGCACCTCTTTGCATTCACGTGCATTGCTTCAGTCCTAGGAAATACCGTCTGTCCCCCAGAATTCGGAGGTTTCATTTGGACAAAGTTATATAAAGATTTTGTGCGCATTACTTTGATTGATTTTTGTCAGTGCAATGTGATAAAAGGTAAAACCTCATTGGGAGCTATTACAAACCGAGAAAATTGTACATTTGTCTTCAACCCTGATAACCCTTCTTGTCAGAGGGTTCGCTCATTGCGGCGACAACAGATAGGCTTTCTTTTCATTTGGGAAAGACATCTATGCCTTAAATTTTATTGAAAAAAAAAACCATTTAGTCTGGTTTCATAGGATTTCTCAAATTTATAAATCATTTATATATCAGAGAACATATATGTTAACACAGATTGATTTGTTCAAGGTTTTTGAATTTATTTCACATTGTATTTATAGAATGCTTTGCAAAAATTGGATACTAAGTCTTACAACGTGGAAAACTGGAAATGGTTCTGTTTTAGCATTGATCAGACTGCATTCTTTTTCGTTTTTAGGCACAAATTGCAATTCTCCAACAAGAGCGCAACTTGGCATTTGCGCAAAATCGACAACTCGCGGATGAAATTCAGACGATACGCATCTACTACAGGTGAGTAGAATACTCTCAAACAAGTCTTGTTCTCCAAAAGATTTTAAGAATTTTGAGAGTTACATTATGCTGTGCGTTTCTTGTAGCCTCCATAAATCCCTCAGCACGGAGTTCCAGTCCTCAGATGAGGTCAACTCACTTCATCCCTTCAAGTCCTCGCTGAGCAACAACGCCGAGAAAGAGAAGCGCCACCTGCTGGAGCAGCTAGCGGAGGAACGCCGGGAAAAGCACGAGCTGCAGACGGAGCTTGAGAAAATGGAGTCTCACGTGGACGAGAGCTCACGAGAACATGAAAGGTCAGGGTTCAGATTTATTTGATTTTAATGCTTTGTTTGCTTGTTTTTGTTTGGTTGTTTCTTGATTTTTGGTTTTCTGATATTTTTGTAGATTGAACAACTTGGTTGCGGCTTTACGGCGAAAATTAAAAACTGAGTTGGCAAAAGCAGAGGCTGCTGTTTCGCAAGAAAGGTCATAAGACAGACATACACGTCTTACACACAAAGCATGCGCCAACTTTCTTTCTCTACTGTGAAAGATTTTCCAGAAGCAATTTAATAGTAATATTTGAAAAAATAACATATACACTTTAAGAAAATTTATTGTTTTTTTAGGCAAGAAAGAAAGATGTATTTTCTTTAAGTGGTATTAATACACTATACATGTACCATAGTATGTAAATATAACCCTGTTATCATTGTGTACCCTACTTTGACTGCACAGCTACTGGTTGTCAACTCTTAATATAAAAATAAGTTAGATCCGTGTCTTAACAGAAGTAATGTGAACGTCCTTATTTATTTAATATTATAATCAATATTCTATTGAAGTATACTTTTATTAATGATGTGATATGGTAGAAGCAATATTTTTGTAACGAGAGGTACTCATCCTATATTATTATACTGTTTTTGATATGTATGTAAATATAGAAATATATATTTTATATATTCAAATAGAGTATATACTGATATGATTATATTATATATAACTTGGATATATTGTAACATTTGTAATTGATATACATGGACTCTACTTACTTATACACCCTATTCCACATGTTCTTCCTCTTCGGTGCAATCTATTTGACTTTTTGTCTGATTTCAAAATACTCCTTTCATCTTTATTTACTGCCATAAATCTTATGCAGGTTTTCCAATAATTTTCTTAGAATTATTTATGGTATTTACATTGTCATTTTACGCGATTGAAAAGTCAAGCTTACATATTATACATATATATATATATACAGATTGTGTAATATTGCCCAGATGAAGCATTGAATAATAAACAATGCAAAGGAGTATTTCAGATAAGGTTGTGTGATATATATATATATTATATATTATGTTATAAGTTAATTGAAAGTATTCCTTATATTTAATTGTGAAATTCCTTATTTATCGTTGAGTCGGTTTTTATTTTATTGTTACGCTGCCATTAAGTTGGCCTGTGATGCCTCTGATCTACACACTATGTTATGTCGTCTCTACACAAGCTTTGTCCATTTCCGTCCCAAATATTTATTCTTTGACAGAAAGGCTTTCTTTCTCTGTTATGGTTTGCTTTAACTGTTGCTAATATTCGTTGAACTTGTCTCATGCCTTATTATATTTTACAGATATTTAAAAAAAAGCATTATTGCTCTAAATAAAAGACTAATAAATTTTTACATTACACGTTTCTGTGGTTCATTTTTTGCGTTTTAAGGAAGATCGTTGTGCATTTGAAATTTCCGTGTTTATATTTATTTTCTGTCAACAGCTTAATTTTAATTTCACGTACCCTATTTTATGTCGCGAGCTTGTCAAGTTTTTCTAATTTGAATTCGTTTGTTGAATTAATGCTCGTGTTTTCATATTTACAAAGTTGTTATCTCTTTGAAATCACGTGACTTCGTGTTTGTGTAAAATTGACAAATCTTTACTTACCAGAATCAATACATCTGTTTCAAGTTTTTTTTCTTGGATAAACTTCTCGTTTTAATTGTCATTCAGATTTGTGTTTGAGGCCCTCACACTAATCCAGATGTTTATATTTTGTGTCCTGTTGTCTTTCCAAACGGGACACTTTCATCTTGAAATCAGAGCTCTTTTGTAGAAGCAGCGTAGCCACGGAGCGAACTGATTATTCTTTCGTTCAGATTTCTTTGCAATATGATATTATTGAGAATCGTGTTTGACAACTTTGATTTTAAAATTTTATTTTTGAAAAATTAATTTTTTCCAAAAGTATTTTAGAAATTAAGAGATTTAATGAATAGGCTTATTGAGTGTGTCTCTTCTCCAAATCCCCAGCATACATGGATAATAAATTCACAGGTTTGATCTCAGTGTAAGTTCTGGAATTAGTATACGGGAATGTTTTACGGGTAACCAAAGAATTTCTTAATTTTGATGTTGGTCTTTATTATTCATTTATTTAGAAATATATGTATTTCAAATTTATGAATAACATAAAATAATGAAGATTGGGGAGGGAGGCTTAATTAAATCATACAAGTGTTTTTTTTTTAAAGAATAACACAATTATATGCCCGGTAACGTCAAAAGGAAATATTAATCGAGATAATCCAAACCAAATGATTATCCATGATGTTCCAAAATATTGTCCCATTGATATTTGGGTGTGAGATGTTCCTATCACAGGGGCCGACAATACCAGGTAAAAAGCCGTGTCAACACCGCTAAACTGGATAATATTTCATAATCTGTGGACATAGATCGCCTTTTCATTTTTCGGGGTATTAGTCGTATCTTTGATGAGGTATTCTTTCACTGGCATGTGTGAAAGTAAAGAGAACATTCAAAGAGCTTGCTCTGGCCCGATGTTTACTCTCGCTAATGATGTGATAATGTAAAAACTTATATCTCAATTAAATCACTATACTTTGTTTGTATATTTCTTTTTCTTTTATGTCGGTAAACAAAACGGTCTTCATCTAGACTTTGTTTGTCGAAGGTAAACAGGGGTATTTAGGGGGTCCAGAAACCATTTCCGGGAATCGTGCTTGCGAGGGGAAATTCCTTAATCTTCTCGCCCTTTTTGCATTCTTTTCATCATTAGCGCTTACAAAGTTGTTCGGCAAAAAATGACGGAGAATTAATTTATTTTAATTAAACTTAAACAGAGAGAAAGGGGTTTTAAAAATAAGAATGCAAGTTAACGTAAGTCTTTTAAAAAGCAAGAAAAAACCCATTAACTTTCATTCTTAATTTTTACTCGAATAGAATATTTTCAATTATACAACACATGTTTTGAAATTTTATCCAGCTCTGCTTATTATTGTGATTGAAACTTTTAGAAATATCTACCTTTGTGAAAAGATGCGTACATCTATATCATTAGCATAACCAACAAAATATAAAAAATAAAATATAAAAAATCATAAAAAATAATTGGCAAAAAACCGTATTTATAAAATATTGGTATCTGTTGCCTCATAGCAATATTGATTTGATAATTTAAAGACCATAAAAAGTGATAACTGATTCGCTGCCTCTCGTGACAGAATTATACCAGATTTATGCAAAACTGTATCCTACATGACAATAAAAATGACGGATTATCTGTAACGATTTCCCCTAGAACGTTATAAACGGGCAATTTAATTATTCATTATGCAAGTACCAAAGACAAATTACATATCAAAAATTCTGCGAGAACTTGCCAGGAACCGGTCCTCAATAACAAAATTCCCTCGGGGGGAAAATCGCCCGAAAATTGCAATAGGAAAATGCACGAGTGCGTAATATATTAGCGGTTATACAGCGAAGGCGACAAATTTGGTGAAATTAATTAATATCTCCAAGTTTCTGCGAGGCAAAAAACACCGAGGTTTTATTAAAGAAAGGAAAACGATCTCCAGTTATTGGTTTGTTAGCAGTTTAATATCTTTATTTAATTAATATATGATTAAATCGCTTGCACCGTCTCGCAAGGGAACTTGTTTCCCTTTCAGGCTCCCATTGGTGGCAAAACGTCGCGTACCTGAAAAGGGGGACTCTAACAATTATTGTTTGATGGTCATAAATGATAGCTCTTGTCAGAGGATGTTTAAAGGGGAGGCAAGCAGCGAAGACACGGTGTTTTAATTAACGAGAGGTACTAGGAAGATGTGAAGAGAATATGATTGTATCGTTTAAATTCGTTAAAGTCACGCAGCAATATTAATGCTATTAGAACTATACTCAGAAACACCTTTTAGGAACTGTTTAATCAAGATTGTCATTGTCAAATGTTACTTTGAATAAATATAATGAAAAAATTAACTTTTATTAAGCGACCGTGTGATCTGAATTAATGAAAACGACGAATTCATAAAAATGATTCACCTTTTGTAAGTAGTGTGATAATTTGTATATTTTGTAGGGAATGATAATTTTTAAAAAGCGTTGAATGAAGAAATTGAGTGGTTTATTTAACAATGTTGTTGTGGTCAGAGGGCACACACAAAATCTCCCGATGCATGTCCGCACGTGAACTATTGTAAGGGCCATACATAAAGATGTGGATAATTTGTTCTGTGTAGAAAAGGTTGCCAATTAACAAAAATATTGTGTTTGGGCGAAGAATAAGAATTTATAAAGCGTTTTGAAGTAGTGTGTGTTTCGGATAAACTCTAATGAAGAAGAGGTTCGCCACCCGACTTTGTTTTCACGGGACAATAATCGCTGGTACTGTTTGTCTTTTGTCTTCACACATTTGTAAGCCGCAATAAAAGATTATTAATCTGTTGAATAACCAAGCGCCATTGTAAGTAAGCGCTGTTTGCGTTATCTTGAAAGTGTTGTCTTTAACGTGCAAATCTCTGCGTTTATATTACCTCGAAAAGTAGAGGACTCTAAACTTAAATTTTCAATCAAGTTCATCTGAAACTCAAATACTGAAGCCTGCCAAATTCGGGGACTTAATGCACGTATTTTATTGGCATTAGGAGACCTCTTATTGTAGAAGCTAATCTGTCGATATTTCCTACAAATTTTACATTTAGAGGACATTTATTTTCTAAGCACTTGATTTAATATTGACCCAAAAATATTTTTGTTTGGATAACATTAAGTATTGATGGGCGTGAAATACTATTACTTCTTATCTGAAAACTATATCGGTTACTTTCATATCGTTTTCCTTTAATTTTGTGATGTGCACATATGACATGCATATGCAAAACAAACGCGTTCTTGCCTTCTTATCTTTTTTTTAAATGTGTCAATAGTATCTGATAGGAAATCTAAGATTAATATTTTTTCTTTAAAAATACGAAATATAGAAGTAAATACCACTCTGATTCCATCACTAACAGGGATTGCCATCAAAAACCACTCGTGAAAGAAAAAAGATGAAAACAAATTAATTGGTTTCCACATTTCCTATTTCAAAATAAAATTAAAAGTGCAAACGGTAACGAGCCGATCGTTACACAGCAGAAAAGAAGGTAAGTTTTCGACAGATCTCTCTCACGCACCTGGGCAGGGTGCTGTGTGGTCCGTGTTACAGTTATAAACCTGTCCCCGAGCTGTTTGTCTATTACAACACCCAATAAAGCCATCCACGCCACTTGTAACTTCCGACTATAAGGTCCCGTCAGTCAGTCAATGGGGTACCCACACCGAATCCTGACCACATCTTCCCGACTCTGTCTTTGTCCTGTGGTCGAAAAGTTTAAAGTTGATCAAAAAGTAATTAAAATCTATTCACGTTCTTTCAATGTTTGTTGCTAAATCTTCGTTTCTCGTTTTTGACCCTATTGCGAGATCTGTTGAACACCCACGGGTCGTGTTTTCCCATACGTCAGCTGCTAGCTATATCTTATTTCAAAACCGTCAAAACCATATCCTTTATGTCACAAGTGTTTTCAAGTTTAGCCTATTTCTTATTCTACCCATAGTGAGAGAAATGTGACACTTTACTTCATTTTGGAGACACAAATTATTCTAAGCTCTCGTGTATATAAGCTGTCGATCCTACCTGAAATACATCTAAAGCGATATACAAGTACTCAAAGATATACATTGAATTGTGTATTTAGTTTATCACACGCAATTAATTAATGATGACATGATTACAATAATACACTATGTACAATGTTTTGATGAAGAAGAAGATAGGATGATACGTGGTCTATATAAATATTTACATGTACATAACTAAGATGGTTGTTTAGCTTTATCACTGAACCACACTTGTACGTAAGCCGTGCGCCATGCGACATATATCTAGTGACAAATATATTGTACTCACTAACAGTTATAAAAGAAACCCTCAACCCTTTTTGTGATTGCGCCTTATATCATACCTTTGTTTTAATAATATACAAATTACGAATGAACGTGCATGGAGTGTCTTTGAGTGTTGTTGTATGTAGAATTGCTGAAGCTGAATGTGATGATCTACTGACCAGACATTTGTTGCTAATATTTCCTCTGTACTTTAACATTTGACTTTGGGTCAGGACCGATTTAAGGGTTAAAAATCCGGTACTCTTTGAATAATGGATATAAGAAAGATTGAAACATAGGTGGGCTTAAGCAGAAATATAAACACGGGCGCACATATCCCCACTCAAGAGGTGGTTCTTTAGTTCGAATGACCACAAAGTGTGTACTCTTTCGTCCAGATTGAATTTCATTATGCAAGAAAACAAACCACAGTTTGAAGTTTTCAATTCTGTCGACGTCACAAAATGCACTCAGAACTCGGTCAGGTCATAATAAAACTGTTTTATTTTATTAGAGACCTGTGTAAGAACCGGGTAGGATTTTAATGTGTGTGTGTGTGTGTGTGTGTGTGTGTGTGTGTGTGTGTGAGAGAGAGAGAGAGAGAGAGAGAGAGAGAGAGAGAGAGAGAGAGAGTAATTAAAATTGACTATCAAACTATCAAAAACGTTATACATGTATATACATATTTTATATGACACCAAGATTTATTGTCTAAACAACTGCTCGATAAAAAGCGATATTTGATTCTTTTAAAGGTTAAATAAGATACCTCTATTCAGTGGCGTATTTCCCCCGAATTAAACAATGAATTATTTTGTTTATCTTTTACATAATTAATGTCTATCAACTTAGTCCAATAAGAAAAGGCCATAAGGGTCGAGACTCTTTGATATTGTTAAAAGTTTTATTTCTCCGATCATCGAAAAGTTCGATCTTTTTTTTTACTGTAGATGATGTGGAATAAATCAATAATTATGATTAGTTATTGACCACTCAACACCTTCGTTCTTATGGTTTTTGTTTGTTTGTTTGTTTGTTTATTTATGCGTTTTAAAAACTCTTTCTCAAAATGTTTCAAGCTGATTTTTGACACAATAAAGAAAATTTAAAAGTTTTAAAAAAGATATATTTTGAATCATGTATGTATTTTGATCCATGTAATTTTAAACCTTATACAATAACGAATATATTTCATTCCTTCTTCAGAAATTTTCAGGGATATAGTCCATACACTGATATCTTTGTGGGGGTAACGTAGGTCACAGACTAATAGGAAATATATATATGCACATTTTATGATAATTTTTTTTTTATTATTAATAAGCTTCCAAAAATTTTTTTTTTCTTAATTTGAAAAACAAAATCCCTCAGTGAAACAAGAAGAATTTAAACTCTTCTCTAAAAAAAACAGGAATACGATTTTTTTAAGGAAAAAAAATGCTTATGTTTCCGCCTTTTTTATTGTAGAGAGTGACGAGGAATTCTTTTACCGTAGTGTCATTCTGACCTTAATAAACATTACAGTTGCACTCTTACTTAAAGTTCTAAAAGTCCAAACTTTACTGTTTTTTTTAATTACAACGTCAAGTCTTTCTTCTGTTGATTCTAGAGTACCATAGAAAACCAAAACTACTTCTTCTGTCATATTAGTCTTAAAACATCCAAAGGGTTACCAAAGGTCGGGGAAAAACTCGCTTACAACCTACACCAACTTGTAAGTACTTGATTTGGTTTTGTAGGACTTTAATTCGAAATAAACGGACTTCCCTAAGCTCTTTAGCATACATCTTAAATTTCACTAAAAACAAATCTTAAGTTCTGCAATACGTATGTCAAAATATCCGAATTTTGAAGAGTGTGTCCAACAGATTTGAGGTCTTCTTGAAGTTCTGTAAGTGATGCCGAGGAATTGAAATTGCATTACTTAATCCAAAAGAGCAAAGTCTGCCGGCGCCGACCAGTCTATGTTTTTTTGTCTGACATGGTACACAATTTCGGCAAAACGAAATGGGGTCATGCAGGGTTAGAATATGTCACGTGACCATTCGTGGAGAAGTTCGAAAATATGGCGAAAACTACCCCAAATATTTTCTGTCCAAAGAAGCAACAAAGAATTCTCTGCTTGATTGAACCACTTGTCCTCAGTTTTTTTCTCTTGAGCAATAAACTGTGAGATTATAACAAGCTTGTTACTGAATTTGATTGAAATCGAATCCCCTGGGATGTTTTTCAATTGTATTTTAGATTTAATGAACAACTTTTGCGCCATTTTCTGGCTTCGGTTTTGCAATTTTGATATGGGCTTATAAATGTAGCATACAGTAAGTACGGTTTTCATTTGTTAAGGACATGTATCAAATTTATCAATTTTTGCAAAATTTCTTGATAATTACGATAAGTTGCCTCTTTAGATGTCAGTGAAAGGTTTTGCAATTTAAGATAGAATTTATTATGACATATTAATGCGCGTCTGTTTTTAAAATCATTTTTCAACAAATGTGGTCAAAATTAAAAGATTTTTTTTTATCTTTAGCTATGAAGAAGATAACTAAATGATATTAGAAATTATTTTTGCATCAAATAAAAACGTTTGAATATGTTTGGTAAGTAATATTTCGAAATTACATTTTTGAACATCGCATAAAGTTGAAAAAGAAAAGAAAAGAAAGGATGTGTTCAACAATATATATATATATATATATATATATATATATATATATATATATATATATATATATATATATATTGCGATTGTAGTTGTTTTGTATTTAATTACTGATGCATTATATACAATTTTATCATTTATCATTAACTAAAAAAGAGTAACATTATCATTTTGGATTTATTTAGATGTTTTGAGACATGGTATTTTTTTAAAACATAGATTTCGTTTTTCATCTGGTTTTTTTTTTCATCAACAATGTGTTGAAAAATTAACTTAAAAAGTACTGAAATAAATTTGGATTCTTTCCGCATTATCTCTTCGATTTTTTCACATTTATTAATGGTTGATTTTGCGTTATTATGGCAACATTAATTGAAATGAGATGCAATGATCTAACCAACTTTCATAATTTCCTATCCTTATATTTCTAGAACTGATATATTTTTAAAATTAAATTGTTTCTCGTAGATTTTTTTCCCTTCAAAGTTTATAAGCTATATGAAGGTGCATGCACCCTGGCTCATTTGAAGTTGGAGAGCTGGCGTAAATCAGCATGCCGATGTGATAGGTTTCCTTTGTACTGGGAAATACCGGACTCTCTAGGGTCGCGCAAGTTTTAATTTTGTCCTAACTGCCCTGTGAAAAAGCTCCTCATCGCGGGATGGATTGAGAGAACAAAGTGCCCAGTCTAGAAGTGTACAAGCTTAGGGCTTCTCTCACAGTAAATATGTCGACCTGAAACGAAAAATATAATCTATGACACTCGTTGGAAAGCTCGTGGTTCTTTGATGTGTTTCGATAACAGGAGATGAATTATGAAGATTTTTCGCTTTCAAGTCTAAGGATCTCGTCATCCGCATTATCGCGGTTCTCCCTGTTTTTCCCACTTTACGTATTTCTTACGATTTTCCTTGCGCCATAAATTCTAGAATTATGGCGAGATATATGAGAGAGAGAGAGGGTCAGTGTTTGAACAAGTCTGGTCAAGTGGTGTTTTATAAAATACAGAGCTTGCAATGTAAACCATTTAGATTCTTGTATCTTTCAAACGTTTACTTTTTTCAATATTTTACTATCTAAAAATTTGTATAAATGTATTTATAATTAGAACATTAACCAGAATAATATGTGATAGATAATTTATCAAAATATGACCATTTGAATTTTTTACTTTAATATATTTCCAAATTTGGAAATTTGACAAATTAAACTGTTTGCGCTATATTAGTTCCAGAATTGATTTGAAAATATTTTTAAATAAGAGGTTAAATTAAAAAAATAAAACACGTTTTATTGTAGCTAATTATTTCAACTTTGTAACAAATCTATTTAGGAAAATCGCAAGAAGTTGGAATACGACGGCAAACTGAAATAAGAATCACAGATATTGAAAATTAAAATATGAAGAAAAAAAACCAGTTGGAAATTGTAGAGCAACTCAAATCATGAAAATTAATACACATGTAACATTTGAATAATACTGGGACATTTTCTCATTGTCTGATTATGCAATGCAGCATTCCAACATTTTCCAATAATGATAATATCTATCAAAGATTATCCTGGGACGTTTTATTTTAATTAATATTTAATATACTGTACCTTATGATCTTGGAATTCAATATTTCATACATGACCCGCTCTTGAAGAGAATATAAAGGGCATTACTCAGTCTGACTAAATGCATTTTTTGCCCACAGGAGGTAGTTGGCGAGTCGATTGGTTTACATCTACAAAAAAGTAATGATTTTTTATGTGTTCGTCCAGGTTTTTACATTGAAATAAAAGAAAAGATCTGATGGAAGCCCCTTGTTATCAATACTGCTCATTGAAACCAAATAAATTAAATAGCAATCGTTTTATAAAAAGTTGCCTCAACTTAGAGATTATATACACCCTTGATAGACTCTGTAGATTCTTACAGCTTTTTAAGACGTTCATTGATGCCAAGTTTTTTCCGTTTTAATTGCAGAGTAAACTATTTTTTATTATTTATTTTTGAAAATTTAAATTAATTTTGGTTAGTTTTACACGAACAGTTGGATATTTGATTGTTCTTTGATACTGAGTGCGTGTTATTAATAATATATTAGCGTGTTATTTAATGCATTGCATCTAGTCAAATGTCATGATACCGTCACATACAGCACTTTTGATTTCTATCACATCTTAAAAAATACATACACTTCAAGACATGGTTGAAAACAGTTCTTAAGAATGTATAAATACTGTTTTAGTTTCATATAAGGAAACAAGCCGAGGAGAATTCAAGACTTGTAGAATTGAGGGCATGGTTCCTCAAAGATTTCCCTGGGTGGGAGCAAACACGTGAGGAGCTAACTTCCCCGACAACCGACCAGTATTCTGATCGGGTTTCTTCTCCAATTGCAACCCGATCTAAAACCAAGTACTCCATCCTGTCCTAGCCATACCAGGGGATTGATTTCGCTAATGGCCCATCCATCTTGTGGTCTATTTATGGTAACACATCTCCCACCACATTTTTGGGGTACCAATGATTGTGTGTTTTGTTCTTCTGTGTAGATAGACGATTCATTGCTGGCTGACATGTGCCGGAATATCCACTCCAACACAGGCCAGACGTACCTCTTCTAACATTATTATACTGACATTTATGAAATATGGGCTTTTCCCCCTTTATATCTTATTCACATGAATTCACGTTCAAATTGATATCTTTAACATATGAAAATTATTTTGAAAAGAAGAAAATTTCATTATACAAAAAAGTAAAATTGATAGAATTTTTAAAAGTATAAACCTTTACCTAATCTAATCTTACATATTAAGAATTCACTTTATTTGTACAGAAGCCCAATATTGAACGTGCATGTATTATACAGAATTCGCCTCTCTCATTTTAATATGTATAATTTAAAAAGTATATCATTTAGATCTTAAGCACGCCTTCTGTCATGTAATATTACTCTTAAATGACAGCTTAATGGAAATAACCGGACGTCCGTAGAATTCATTATTTAGAACATAGCGATGTTCTTCCTTCTAAGTCATGAAACAGATTACGATTGAATTGTAGATATTGCTCATTAGAATGACGCCGTGTCTTTGATACAATTTTTGTTTCGTTTTGTTTTCGTTTTCATGTTTTTTTTTTTGTATTTACCACAAAACAAACGAATTTTGACTGAATGCTATTCTCCACGTAAAAAAATTATATAATTGTAAAAATGATATAAAGATCGTGATACTAACTCAATGCTTTGTTTACATTTCATTGCAGTTAACATTGACATTGGTTTTGACTCGAATTTTTTTAAACAAACCAATGTAAGGTTTTTTAAAAAAAATTCTAATTTTTATAATCAAGATATTTTTATGATGTTTAATCCAATTAGTCACATGTTTTGATTTTTATCAAAGTAATTGTGTGTTCTGAAATTTAGAATCGTCTTCAATATTTTTGTCGGATTATAAATGATAAACCATGGCGTAATTGAAAGTTTGTGGATTAATCGATAGACTGAATGAGATTAAAATCAGCTTGCTTGCAGGTGGAGCTTTCAGCTTTCCGAATTAATCGACGCTTATTCCGTTATCGTCCAAAAAAGGGAAAATATTACTAATCTGTCACTCTTTATATTTTACAAGATAAAACCATGCTTTTGATCTCGCACATTAACAAAGATGAAATTTATGGTGAAAATATAAAACAGTAATGTGGGGCGTGGTCTCTATGCCTAACCCGACAGGTGCGAGTTTGATCCGCTAGAGATTCTATTTTGAAATTGGTCATAAATTATGCATTGATATTGCGGCGAATATGGAGACGAGAGTCAACAATCTAACTCTAGTTGATCACAACAATATATTATCTGAATAAAAACAATATCTGTAAATTGGAATAAAAGATCAGTGAATATTACAGAAAACACGACGTGCAATTGCAATATGATATCCAATAGATAAAGCCTCTATACGATAGATCTATTCAGCTGCAGCAAATTGGTGACCAGGGGTCGCCACAGGCCCACCACATGTTTAACCAAGTAAAAGCGATCACCTCATTACTTCTCTCGCTGGAGTTTCTATGACTTTTATTCTGTATGTGCAGAGCGGAAATTATTACACTTGAACCAGAGCCTCCGAATGAACTATTTTTTTCAGAAGTGGTAATGTGGCGGAAGTTATCACAGCAATTTAGTCCTCAGAGACAGTGATATTACAAATTTTCCCTTCTCGGATTATATCCGATTTTATTGCTCCAAGTTCACCAATCTTGCCAATGAAGACATTTACATGTATATACATAAAACATTTTTTTACGGTGATAGTGTGAAAAATTAGGGGGAACATTATCCACTTTAGACCTAAACACATTCAGAAAATGATGAAGTGCAACAATGTGTCTTATAGAAACTGTTATATTTTTGGATGATATCAATCATGTTCATGTATTATATAATTAGTATAAATGGAAAACCACAAATTATAAAAGAAAATATGAAATTCATACCTTTTTTATTTAAATTAATTTTAATTTTTTTTTACAATGTTTTAAAGATAAATAAAAAGGCATATTTTATAAGATTTATTTCTAAGAACCATTACAATAAAAAAAAAATCCTTGTCAAATCCGCCTTCCGTGTTAAGACCTGAAAAGAGAAAATAAAAATTATGAATGATCTCCCCTTTTCATAAACAATAGCTGTTGCTTTTTTTTTTATATATAAAATCATTGACCATGATATCAGTAATATTTATTCTTGAAATATTTTTATAAAATTTATGATAGATCGGTCACAACCAATCAATGATCAGAAACGTCATATTCCGTACTTCGATCTAAATATTGAGCTAAACCTAAAATCGCAACCTTAATCAATCAATATATGTGCATGTGGTGGTTGTTCATTGTTTATAAAAAAAAAAGAAAGAAAGATATAATCTCTTCAACAATAGAGTTTTGGGATAATCGAAATCATCAGTGAATAATTTACATCTCTAAAATCATATAGTGTTATACATAAAGTCGTTTATCTGAATGAAACATAGAGATTCGAAGTTAAATTGTTCGCTTCAATCGATCACATATATACATGATCGTCAGAGGAGACAAAATGTATTTTCATCCAATGGATTCATTATAACAATGACGTATATTTCGTTTTACCATATTGTCCCATAAGACTATTCCGTAGTGTCAATACCTGAGGGACAAACCACTCTCACCTGCCAGGAAAAACCAAAGTCCCCACGTGGGCGTCAAATGCAACAAATACAGGTATAACTATTTTAATAGGTTTTGTTGTCATCACGTACAACGCCTAAATTGTTTTTATCATTTCATTTCAATGAAGCACAGTGATCATAAAAATATCATCAGAATTTTAAAAAAAAAATGTTCAGCAGACTCAAGATAAAATTTCGATCGCGAATAACTCAGAGTTGTTTAGAAATATTAGTATTGATTCAAAATAAAATATAATTCTACAAATCTTAAATGTAAGTATGTAGAGAAGAACATATTTGTATCTTTTAAATCTATGAAAATATAGAATTACATGTCAAACGTTGCTGTAGAAAATTTTCAACATGTTCAATCTATCAATTGTTATTGGTGTTTTAGGTTGTGAATATTATGAAAGGGTTAAATCGTATCATAATATAGATCGGCAGCAAAATCTCCCTTCCGTTAACCCGCATTTCAACCAATAAAATAAATAATTTTTTTTACATCATGCATTTTCTACCAATCAGAAAGGAGAGGATTGATAGTCTGCATACCAACTCACAAGGGAGACAACAATGCTTCCTCTGCTAGAATCTGAACCCGAATTGTGTGGTGTTCAAAACCACCGATAGGTCAACCCACAAACAAGAATAAATTCGTAATTCTTAAAAGTAAGATAATAAATAACAAATAGATAAAAAAAAAAATAGATTTTAAAAAAAAATTCTTGGTTGTTTGTTTTGATTGTTAGGTTTAGTGTAAAAATGAATCATTTATTGTCGTATAAAAGTGAGAAAAAATAAATGTTTTAGTGGTATCCAGTGGTGTCCGTTGATAAACTCGCGGTGAACTAGATGGTGATCTGTTCAAATATTCCGCTATAAAATTGATGTGAGATTCTGTTTTGAAGTTGGTATGTGATTTAGAAGTTTCCCGATGTTGGACACCAAAGGAATACCTGCCGAAATAGTAAACAAAGGAAATAAATGAAAATGGAAACGATTGAAAACAAAAATGTAGTAAACTTGAGTTTTTAAAATTTATGTAAGATACAAATAAAAAACATTTCTCAAGAGAGCAATTCATACTAGCTGTCTAATGTTTTGCCACTTTTATGTCCTTTTGAGACAATAAAAATATGATATTAAATTATCATTCAAACTTAAATCTACATATCTG
This sequence comes from Magallana nippona, assembly GCA_033439105.1. Taxonomy (NCBI): domain Eukaryota; kingdom Metazoa; phylum Mollusca; class Bivalvia; order Ostreida; family Ostreidae; genus Magallana; species Magallana nippona. The sequence goes on from CM065923.1 coordinate 6,480,223, forward strand.
CAGCACACAATCATATATCATGTACACTATATAAAAATTCATATACACTATATATATTTCGCAATTCAAAATCTTAATCAAATTAAATAATTAAAAGGAAGAAAAAATGTTTTTATTTTTTTTTTTTTGTATTCCCATTTCAGAGGGGGTCTTTTTCAGGTGAAGATTTGAATTTTAAATGCATTTGGCATTTTTACAATTCATATTATTTAATTGATCGGTTGTTGATGAATAGAAAAAAATTTAGTCTATTTATAGGCCTAATTAATTGTTATTTTTTCTAAAAGAAATTGATAAATTTTATTTCTACTGACTTAAATTTTTTTGTTAGAATCTACATAAATATATTGAATTTATTCATGGGAAATAGAAATATAAGTAGAGATTATATAAATATAAAATTTATTGATTAGACACCAAAAATAGAGACAAACTAACAACCAAATAAAGCATTTTATTTTTTCTATTCAATCAATTGTAAATATATTTCGTAAATATGAGAACTATATTTAAAACATATACATTAACATAATCATAAGTTTAAAATAAATAACGTATGAAATAGATTTTTTCATATAAAACAAAACCATTGTAATTCATTTTTTTAATACTAATTACAAAAATCAACTTGAAAACGAGTTATGAAAATATAAACTTACATTAATCGTATTCTGTTTACGAATTTACCATTTTAATTAAGCAACTACTGCCACTACCTGGTAATCTATACACCAAAGGCACGAGCCGCCGGAATATTTTTGTTTGAAATTCAGAAACTAGATTTACGATGTGTTTCAAGTAAATACCACTAGCTGCATATGCATATTTAAAGTAACCGCATAATGAAGAGAACAAATTTGCATTTCAATACACTGAAAATGGCAATTTAGTATCAAGTTCAACACAGAGATAAATCTTAATTATACAATACGGTGTTTGAGCGTTGACTGAAGGCAATCATATACTGCTTTCACGTTAGTGAGGGTTTGTGTGTATTTCCACAGATACGACAATTTACAATCAAATTAAAGACACCATATTCAAATATTATATCGGGATTTATCAGTTTAACCATACTCGCCTTGTTGTTTACCATGTTCTTTGATTATTTACGTCTTGTAAATAAAAAATTGTGTTTGTAATTATTTGAATCTATTTACAAATCCGTCTCAATTTTAAATTATATTTGTGACTTTTTTTACAGCCAGCTCCAGAATATTTATTAAACAATTATTATTGGATGTATCAACAGATGATAAATAATAGATTATTTAAGCAATAATTTTTCTTCCAGTTTATTTCAGCAAATTACTACACAATTTACTGTTATTTCAGTAAATTAATTATAGTTCATATAAATACTATCATGTTATCATTTGTACAAAACATTGTTTGTATTCGTAATTTATACCCCCCCCCCTCCCCGAAAAAAAACCTCCGAAAAAAAAAGGAAAAAAAAGAAACAACTTCCATTTTGACCTCGAAGAATGGAGCTAGTGACTTTGTAAAGAGTTCCAAAATGTTTTGCGTGAGAAAAGTCAAACTTTCAAAAATTTAACAAAAACATGTTAAAATGTGTATATTTCTGCTAATTACTTGGAATTTTGAGCAAACACAGCATGAAAGCCCGAGGCGTCGAAATTCTGCGCCTAATTGATAATCAAAGACCTCAGCACTGTCCGGCATTGTAAGATATGCAATGGTCATTTGCTTTTCTTCTTATCCTTTCCAATTTCTGTGAGCTGTTTGTTTTCCTGACAAATATTGACACACTCTTACAAAATATAATGAGCTGGCCGACACAGACCCGGCCAAATTCCCGTACTAATTTACTACCGATTTTTTTTCTTTTCTATGAAAGATAGGTAGATTCGATTTTTTTATTGTCGGCCAAAAGACGGACGTAGTTCTGTTATTTGCTTTCAGAGTTCTCTCTCTAGATCTAATGATAATGATATAATTAGTTATGTGTCAAAATGACCTAATGAACTGCTTAAATTATAATGTTCAAACTTGCAACGTTTAGTATCCCCAAAAAAGTATAAATATAACTGGAAAAACAAAGTTTAAGAAAGATTCTCTTTCTCTTCTTAATTTTAATCAGAAAAGTAAATACCCCTTTTCTGTATTTTAACAAGTCAATCATACAATACATACATAGATCTTGCTAATGCCTGTAAACATACCACTACATTAACAGGTTTTTGCTGAAGAGTTTATATAAGAACAATGCGTTACGTCTTATTGCTAGAAACAACTCTCTCGGTTCGAACCTCAAGACAGTTTAATACCATCAAGGTATTAACCTCGCTATTGTCGATATGATAATAGCAAATAAAACAACTGTTTTTGCTCAGATAAAGGGGTGTTTGTAAATGTTTTGTTATCGATTATGGGAAATCTTTATCCATGGTGTGTTTGATCTTTCTGACAACCAAAAAGGCTCTGTGGATTTCGTGAAATAGATCAATTGTCAAATATCATTGGTTGTAAAAATCAAGGGAAAATATGTGAGATCTAGCGAAAAAATTCAAATTCAATTAAAATTCAAATTATGGCGAATGTAAATTCATTATACTAGTATAAAAGAAGCGAAAGGAAATCTAACAAATCCAAAACCCACTACTCAAAACTAAAACAAACAGCTCTTTATAATCTTTGTATCTAAATAAAAGGCTCAAAACGATCTAATAAATTATGTTTTCCTACAATACAACATCAGTGTCGACGCTGGTAGTACAATCGTGTAACGGGTAGAAAACAATACACTTCCATTAGTCCTAATTGTAATCTAATCGGTCACTAATTCCTACTATAACTGTATTCGAATGTGGTGCTTTGAGGTGGATGCGCTGAGGATCTGCCAGATTGAGTGTAAAAAGGCATCTGTACCAATTGAAGTGACATGTAAGCAAGATCTCTGACTCAAGCCCTCCATTTCTGACATCTAAATATGAGAATCACTTCAAATACAACCTGTATCAAATATCACTTAATTCTTGTCAATGGAACTGCTTCAAGACGCTGTTAAATGTTTTTAAGATGTCACACACACTCTTTTCTAGTCAACCTTACTTTAATTACCGAGTCTTGCACGTGTTTCGGATCAATACACCCCTCTCCCGTGTCGGTTTTCTCCTTTATTCATTTCACATCACTTCCTCATATTCGCCACGGTGGGCTCTTGTCGTTCTTTTTGTCCGTGTCACAAATACAATTTGTTAAAATATACTCTAATATAGAAAGTGTGAATATTTTAACACTTAAACGATATTCATCAAACAGGTGTTAATCTTTTATTTATAAGTGTTGTTACACAATAGCTTAATTTTCAAATAGAATTCTAGATTCGAAATGTTTCGTGGTCTAACGATTTTTAATTACACAGTAAGACCTATGTGACAAAAAGATTGTCGATGTCGAACGACGTCAATTTGCATTAAATTCGATTATTTTTTTAAAAACTTATTATAGATGCAGTATAAAATACAAAACAAAGAGAAATCATATAGGTAACAAGAACAGGGATATACGGGGGAAACAGAGCCAATTTATTTCTGGTCTCAAGGTTTTTATTTTTCAAATAGAAAAGCAAAGAAATAATCGAACGGATTGTATAATATTTGATATTTTAAGATATATAGATTAGAAAAACATCAGAAGGAATTTGATGAATAGAGTTAAAAACCCAAACACAAATGGTTCCATATGATTTTAGCTGTCTCAATATAGATTTTTTCTCGAGAGAGAAAAAAAGTCCTAAGTTTTGGTGGAATATAAATGCTCTTAACCTCTCAAAAGTACAAAAAATATTGATATTTGTTTATTTAGATTTTTATTACTTTTTTGTAACAACAATAGCGAACAGCGCCCTCTTAACTTATGGCCTCATGTGACATTTGGCCTTGTCGCTATTATGCCTGTCTATTTTCTAGGTAAACGTATATTCTTGTCCCGCTGCTTTTGTCAATTCTTGGCGCAATGGTTTTAGAAATGTATATGTGCATGTACATAATAGGGTGTGTTAGGAAAATCAATTGTGTTAAAAAAATTAAAATTGCAACTATAAAGTTAAAGTTTGTTCTAAATGTATTTTCAGTTTCCTTTGAAGTTTTTTCGGGTTTCCATGCAAATTTTAGGTAAAGGATTTTCTTTTTCCTCTTTCTTTCTCGTTCTCTCCCTCTTTAACTATTTGAAATATTTTGTATGAATTCTAAAGAGGGCTTAAAGTTAAATTCTTTGAATCAAAAATAGTCCATGGGTTATTCATAATGATTGAAACTACGATAGGTTCGTTCAAATATCAATAATTAATTACGAAAAATAATTATAGAAAGTTTAAATTGCAGAATATCTTTGTTGGCGGGAAAAGTGACCGTCTGTCGGTATTTTCAAAAGGTGGCCGGTGATGGCATCTGGCGCGTGACGACGCATGCCAAAAGACCCTATTTATGGATGTCGTGAATCGGTTGCCAGGAAACAGACAGATTGGAGCGGAGCCGGAATCTCTGTGCAGACCTCGTGTCCCGAGATGAATGCTACTTCAATCGGGTCCTAGAACAGACTCAAGTTAAATACGTCATTGTCTTAAGCCCTCGGACGATACATAATTGATTAGGAATTCAAATCTTATTATAAGTAAACATTTTTTATACCTCAAAAAGAAATTAGGTGGCTTTTTTTTCAGAAAGTTTGTCTGAAAACTTTTATGTAGATGTATTACAAACTTTTGTGGTATGTTTGCGACATCAGGTCCTAATGTATATATACAAAATGCGATTTCTAATTACAAACGAGGGAAAAAGTAGTTCATTGCTCTGCTGAACACCCACTATTATATTGTCGCTACAATTCACTAACAATGTGCATAAATAAAAACATGTGCTTGGTTTAGAGTATATTTACCGAGCAAATATGGACAAAATGCAGGGCTAATCGGGGAGTATTTGAACGATATCAGAGTGATTAGGACGATCGGACGGCCCGGCCTGCCATATGATAAATAAACCCTTTATGGCGCTAAATATCGACGCTGCCATTGATCCCCGGGATTTATACCAAATCTCCGTTACCTTAACAACGCCCGAACACGTGTTGTAGGATATCGTTTCCTCTTAATTTGGAATATTTAAATTGTAACAAATTGGTTTGACCAAAAATGGGTCCTAGACCAAGTGGTTCGGAATAGGCCCCCGTTTTTCCTGAATTTATGTAAAAACCGTGAAAAGGTACAAACACTTGCAGTTTTCATTGATAAGTGAAAAATAAATGTCTTCCTAAATTTTGTCAATTCTTTAACAGTAAAATGTTATTTATATAATTTTATTATAGTTACATTTATAATATATTTGGTAACAAAGCTATTAACATAAAATTCAAGCTTTTTTCGATTTACAATTCTCCTTAAAAAAAATTCGGTTTTAATTTAATCTCCTTTCCATTTATTGAAATATAAAAAAATATGTTTACACTATAAAATTCTGACGATCCGAAAACATGTTACAATGACTGAAATGATATCATGCCAATATCTGTTTTAAATTTTCACGGCAATGCGGCACGTGTATTCTCCATTGTCTTTCGATCTTTGTTACTTGATACATTGCTTTAACAAGTTTTACTGGGAAAGGTGAGAGAAAGGGAAAAACAATACCCGACACTCATGATAACAGCATGTGGACACTATTTTTCAATTTTAAAATCTTTCTCGATGTTCCCCAAAAGTTTACTTTAATTTGTAGATTTTGTTTCCATTTGTGTGAGATTTTTATTTTGTTTTCTTTGCTCTCTACTTAAGAAAATAAACTTTTAATTGTTAAATTATATTTATTTATTTATTTATTTATTTATTTATTTATTTATTTATTTATTTATCTATCAATCAGTTTGTTAAGGTTTACAACAAAGATTTAAATCTTAAATAAACTTGTAAGATCGAATATTGCAAAAACTGAATATATCATCTTTTATTTATTCACCCATCTTGTATATGTATTTGTATAATTTCAACGTGTCTCCCGTATCACTTTTTATTTGCAATGAAACATTTTATAGTAATAAAAAAATAGACGGTATTGATTTATAATATTCAGTAACAAAAGAAAGAAAAAAAAGTTTATGGAATTTATCTCTGCTTTACCCTAGTGTAAGTTTGCTTATTCCAATTCTAGCTATTGAAAGCTAACATAAATGGCGATTGTTTCAATCTACTATCCTCACAAAAGCAAGAAGAACGCCTGTATAGAAGAAATTTAATGACATTTTCAAACTTTCTTGTT